>CM023448.1:14684443-14964443 GCA_013339765.2 Haemaphysalis longicornis | reverse complement strand
GCGAATCGTCGGACGAGGATGCGGCTACACGATCGTACTCCGCCGGTGAACTGGCGGCTGCGTTCAGCTTGATTCTACGTAGTTGCGGCGACATGGGAGGAACTGGGCTGTCACACCTGGATAGCCTCGAGAATATCGAGACAGCGTCTTTAATTTCATGTACAGGCGAAGAAGCAGGCCAAGATCAGCGATTTCTTTTCACGCAAATAAAGCATCTGTTGCGTCGTTAGTGCGGAATTAGTTGTCATTCTTGAATGCGCGATCGGTAATGGCCTGCGCACATGAGGTCTCATAGCATATTTTGTATATGAATTTTTCATAATCGAATAGTTCGCGATCCTGTGTCGTATATCTTCGATGTATAGCGAAAAAAATACGAAGTACTTAAAGAATGCACGAGGACAAAGCGCTAACTGGCAACTATTGGTTTATTGAAAGAAGCACTGATGCACTGAAAGAAGACGAATCCATTAGTCAAGCATCAATTGCCTCATCGGCAAAAGAGATTGCTTATTTGAAGCCCGTGGCTTGGGAAGGGGGCGATAAGATGGCGTAGTGGGGTATCAAATTGTTTTTCCTTGTTTTAGGTTTGTGTCGCGTAGGTTGTCTGTTATCATGTACGCTGTTGTTATAAATGAGTGCTTCTTTCAATAAACCAGTAGTTGCAAGTTCGCGCTTTGTCCTCGTGCACTCTTTAATCCTTCGTCTTTTTTGCGCTATACATCTCTTAAGTAATTTGACTAAAACGTACATCGACTGAATAAAAATCTGTGGGGTTCAGTTTCTATTTATTACATCCAGTTTTCTTCTTTTCACCCTTAACCTCAAAGGAATCAACGCGTGGCGGTACATTTTAACAAACCCATGCACATCGCTCCTTAGGGTTGCAAAGGGCCATGTGCACTGGCGGGCCACAAGAGGCTGGTGGAATTTTTTAAGCGTTTATTTTGCCACAGGGAATAGATGAGGGAATGTGAAATTTCTCGGCGGTTTGTTTTCCAGTATCTAGAAATGCCATGTTCACATTAAGTAATCGCATAAAATGCAACCAGGGCTTCGGATAATCAGGTTTTGTAACAAAGAAAAGTAATGAAAATGCGGGGAATAAAAAAATATTTCCGATTCGCAAGCTGTGCCTGGGGGTGTTTTGCTGGCCCTGCAAAATATTCGAATAAAGAAAGAAGTTACCTGAGGCGTTTTCCTCGTCCAAAACACAATCGCTCATGGGTCGTCAATCTTCAACTTGTCCAAGCCGTTTGTGTTCCACTCTCGGTTTGGGATCGATATTTCGTCAGCCGGATCGCCGGCTGACATTTTCAGGAATGTTTGACCTTACGGGTGCGGCTAGATTTTAAAAAGGTTTTCTTGTCAACAAAGCCCCCTGCTCCTTTTTCATCCATAATCGAAACGTGTGTGCGAGAAAGACCCCCTTTAGCGGTGTTTGAAGCAGTGGTCCACGTTTGTTCACATTTGTGTGGATTCAAGTTTTAACTTTAGCGCAAGCACGTTCAGTGAGTTCAATACGAAAAATATGGCCGTAGAATCGCTGCACACTTACAACGAATGCTTTGCAGGCTAGCCGGTAGAAAAGAGGAAAGGTCGGTTACAAATATTAAAAAAAAAAACTCAAAATGCCAAGAGGCTCCGACCCATCAACATTCAAAGACAAAGTAAAGCCCTACTTTTCAATGCCTTGTACGGCAATTTTCTCTTTTCGTAGTATGTGTTTAGACAATTCTTGTTTCAAAATTTGCGTGATGCTTATCGGTCGTCTGTTGTAGTTTCTGCCTATTGCGTTAAAACTGCGAAGTGCAAAATAAAATTACTGCTACAACGAATTTACCAAAACAATGAAGTACATTGCAAAACGTGAGACTATGACAGAAGCGCTATGCCTTGATAATAGGCGTACAAATAAATACTTTGCCTAGTGAAGGAACTCTGAGCGTCTGGGTTCCGTAGAGGCGGCGCACTGTGTAGTAAAAATTGAATGTATGCAGGATTTCAATTCCGAGTCGACATTGTTTCCCTCGTTCCTGGAGAAACTTCACAATAACTGTTTTTGACAAGTGAAAAGTAATCTTCTAAATCCACGCCACTTGCATAAATATTCGTTAATGTCTGTGACCCCATCATCCGCCTTTAATTTGGCGGAGCTTAAAATTGAAAACCGAAATCGTCCACGTTTACACTCAACCAGACTGCGGAAGTGTGTTTAAAGACGACAAGAGAACAATAACTGATTATACTAACAGCATTCTATTGTTATCTCAACATTTATTTTTGTAGAAATCGAAGAAAGACATGGTTGTGACGACGAGTGTATTACGGGTGCCGCGCGTGTTACCCGCGGAGGACTACCACAAAGTGACGCCATCGCTCCTTCACAATTAAAAACGTGAATTTAGTGCATTGCAGAAACTAACACTGACACTAAAGGAAGCTGAAAAAATTCAAAGAAACGCGCAACGTGAAAAGAGGAAGGAGGGCTAAGGAAGGACAACGAAAGGAAGCTAGAAAAATAGAAAAATTCAAAGAAACGCGCAACGTGAAAAAATCTTATCAAATGAGAGTCCACAAATGCCTGCGGCTTAGCTCAGCCATCTGTGGATATGCAAAGCGAAAGCTTGCTTAGTTTGGTTAAGTCTTGGTTTCACTTGCTTAACCTTTGATTTAGCTGTAATTTTATACTCTCCGTCCAAAGCCTGACTTTTCGACGGTTGTCGGCCCGAATGTCGGCCCGCTTCGGGCCCTTTGCGAGCCGAATGATGAGATATCCGCGGGGTGGTCAGACGCCACTTGGCGACGACGGCTCAAAGCCTTCAGCTGCCCGTATGACGCTCAGAGAACATGGCCCGGCTTCGCTCGAAATTCATGCGCTGAGCTCGCATGCACGCGGCGAGTCACGTGCCGGAACAGACTAGCTTCGTAGAGCGCATGCTCCAAGCCGGCAGCGGCGGCGTACGCGGAAAAGCAGCCATCGCGCAGCTCGGCCGGCGAGTCCAGTGGAGGCGTTGCCAAGGATACAGCGCAGGTGCAGTCAACTAAGGTAAAATTTACCGCAACATCAAAACGCTCGAATGGTATCAGTAAATTATTTCTGTAAAAGCTAAAACTCTCACGTCACAGTCGCCTCAAGTGCTTGGAAAAGGGGCCGTTGATGACTTTTCCGCGTTCCGAGGAACTTCGCGGCGGTTGCCCAGTATTGATGCCCTAAAGGCGTTTCGGGACACGCCAAGACTCGATCCGCTAAGAAGCCCCCCGTCTAGTAGCAGCAGCTCACAACGGCGAGGCGCGCGCTGGCGGACCGCTGGCCTAGCCTTAAGTAGAGATTTTGGCACGATGAAGCGCAAATAGGAAGAGCTAACCGCTTCAAACAAGGCACATCGTGGAAAGCGAAGCACTGTAAAAAAGAAGTGCCGATCTCGCGGAGTATTGGAAACGGAACAGTGCGTAAATTTTTGTTGTTATTGCAAGGCGAAGATTCTGAGCGATCTGAAAGCAAATCGCACGCTAATATTGGTACGGGCCGCCGGGTTGCCTGCAGCACAGATAAATATAGCAAAAAAGCCGGCTCATGTTCGCACGACAAGATAATCGTCGGGAAGGCACGTAGGAAAAGGCTGTGTAGCGATCGCATTGGATTCTCAGTTTGCAATGACACCCCAACATATGTGTACCACTATTTGACCGCCGACAAGAAGACGCTTTCGGAAGGCCGTGCTACTCAAGATGGAAAACAATTTGAGAATTTATAAACAGAAAACTGCCAAAAAAGCCCGCGAATATCAGAGCGGAGTTCAAAGCATCATCCCTGAATCCCATCTTCAAAACTTTACATCAATAACCAATTCTTTTCCTTTTAGGGGCGAAACCCCTTAGAGGCTCGGGCTGTCGGCGTCTCATGTCGTCGTCGTCGTGATCGTCGTCGTTGCAGTCACGGTACTAAAACACCGGGCCACTCGTTTACGCCTTGCGCTGGGACGCTTCGTAAAGCGTGCTAAAAAAACACCGAGACACTCGTTTACGCCTTGCGGTGGAACGCTCCATAAAGTGTACTAAAAACCCCGGGAAACTAGTTCACGCCTCGCACTAGAACGCTTCGTGCTTCAAAGACGCGAGACTTACATCAAATCTGTATATCTCTACCTCTCAACGGTTTCACCTCCACTGGAAAAAACGCCAAGGCGCCAAGGATACCCTTATACACTTCAATTTCGCCTTTCCCCAGGTTTCACGTTACTGGAGATGTCCCGGGATTTTTCACTTGAGCGAGGCCAAGTGCTTTTACCCGAAAACGTAAAACCGGTATTAGCAGGATAAAATAACCCATTCATTCCAGTGCTCGTAGCCTTTGTAGGAGCACTGATGCCGTTACTAACATATTCCCTCACTTTAACACGCCTTCAGCTGCTTCTGCATATTGGAGACATGCGTTTCTGTAGCCGACAACAAGTACGGCTTTCCATCTAATAAAGCTAATTGTTGTAATCGATGACCAATGACCATGATGGTGAATAGCTCATTGAAAGCTTAATTAGAGTTCCTGTTGTGGCAGCGGCACGCCCATTGATGACGTCTTATGTAATATATGACCATCACCTCGCCCACGAGTTCTGGATACTGACATAGCCATCATGTTCTTATTTTTCTTTTATTTAATAATAAAACGTATGAGGCCAATACCAGTACTTTTCTTTTGTATTTAGAAAACATTGCCCTGTGCAGGTGATTACTTAAAGTGATTGGTCGAATATCAATCGGGCATGTGATCCCGAAGCAAACTTAAAAAAAATGTTGGTCTTACATTCGATGACCCCCTGATCACATAAACAAACTGTCATTATTTGCAAGAACATATCGGTAAATACGGCACAATTTTTTGGTAAAAAAAAATACAAAATCTAAACGTCCACACTTCATTAGCGGGCATACAAATATAAAATCTACTGCATTTCATCGCATCTTTTCCTAAAATACTTTAAATGCGGCTCCCTACGAAAGCGATTTTCACCAAAAGAATAAATCCAGAAACAGTGGCAGCTCGACAACCGCTTCCTTAACAAGTCATCAGCGGAAACCTGCATTGCGATACCAATTGAAAAAGTTTGAGCAACGGTCAAATTAGTGCTGCATCATGGCGGCGATGGGAGCAGTCCTAGTTCAGTTCACCCAACCGGACAAAGCGCTTCCGCTCACTGACTAGCCAGAGTGACTGTTAATTACTGATGGCGACGCTGCCTACTCAGTAAGCGGAACTGGTTTGCCCGGTTGGTTAATATCAAGACAGGCTGATCCGGTGCAGTTACGAAACGACACCAGCGAGGATTGCGGTACTGGATGGGAGCAGTCTGTCTTGATTTTTACCCAATGATAAAAACCCTTCCGCTCACTGAATAGCCAGAGTCATTGTTAGTATTTAACCGTGGCTCTGGCTAGTCGGTGACCAGAGCGGTTTGGCCGGTTGGGTAAAATCACCGCAGACTGCTCCCATCGTCGCCATGATGCGGCACTATTTAGACGGTTGTCAAAGCTTGTATTCTTTCCAAACAAAACAACATGGGCATCGTTTTATTGGACTTCTTTTCTTCAGGTTACACTAATTTGTACCTACATGCGCAGTCGGAATAACTATATCGGATTACCCCGCAGTCATTTTTACTCTTCCCAACTATTCCAAACGATGGTTTTACAGAAACTGCTTATCTGAAAAGAACAAGGACTGATTAGATAACATTTGTTTTAGGCAGCTGAATGGGGTTTCCCACTTAGCTTCCGACAAGCAGTGTTATAGGGTCATAAGGTTGGAGAACAGTGAATGAAGCGGTGCATGTTATATGGGAACATCTATTTGCATACTTACGTGGTCATCCCACCGCCCTCACACGCTGCGCACACACACAGCTTCTGTTTTATCTACGGTGGAGACCACAGCGGCATGCTCTCCTTCACCTTTTTCGTTCCCTAGGGGCACAAATTGAGGAATCAGAAGGCTACATTACAGAACGCCCTCCCTGAGAACACCTGCCGAGGCTGACTGTACATCCTATCCCCCGCCACATGAGTGTGGAAAACGACCACGAGCGCAGAGCCCACAGAGCGCGTACCACCCGCCATTTAGTGGCGCAGAAGATAGACCAGGGTTACACTCCGGTCTACACCGATGCCGCCGTATCAGACGACGGTATAGTTGCTACCGCCGCATACTACGGAACGGACAAAGTACTCGTCGCTTCCTGGGAATTCGTGATCCCGGTCATGCCGAAGCGTTAGCCATAGCAGATGCCATGACGAACTTCACCGGCCGATGGAAACTGCTTATACTGACTGACAGCAAGGATGCGACCCGCCTCTTCTGCCGCAATAAAATAGCCACGCACATTGCAACATTCTCGAAGTCCATCTAACCTCCCAACCAGAGCTTTCGGTTGAACTCCGCTGGATCCCAGGTCATCAAGGGAATACCAGGAAATGTGGCGGCTCACCAACTCGCGCGCGAAACTCTCTTCCGCGAGTCTAGCCTCCAATTGCGCCCCCGGGGAAAAATACGACCGCTACACCAGCCGCGTCGAAGAAAGAAAAGCCACGCACCAAAAGTTGGTAGAGCTTCGCACCGATCAAGACACACACTGCTTCGCCCCATCTCTTGGCCGCGATCGAAGACAAATTGCATCCGCCGAGCTCAAGAGGTATCCTACGCACCCCCCATAGCATGCGCTACATAGAAAATAAACCTGGCCACCTAGCTTCCCACGCTGCGGTCACGGATACCCTAACAACCAGCACTACATGTGGGACTGCTAAAGATTATACAAACAAGGAACATATACACAGACCCCCTTTTCCCCCTTCTCCTGGCACTTGGGGGAGTGGCTTGACCCCCAGGGGATCTTCAAAAACAGCTCAAACTCCTCTCCCGCAAGCGCACGAAAAGCGCCGGCCGGTACCCACCCTCAGTCCGACAGTTGCCCGCCTCCTCATTACGATTGACAGAAGAGGAGCACTCGGAGGCCCTCCCCCAAAACACATTGAGGCAGTTCTTGGGGGCGACTGGTAACAGCACCCCCTTTCCCCCCAGCAACGCAGAAGCCTTTATAAAAGGGGCACATAAAGATGCTTTTTTTTTTTTTTCTCTCTCTCCCCTTCAATTCACACACGGGGGTTTTTAAACGAAAGGCTTATTGCCCCCTTTTTTTTAAAAACAAAAAATTTAATCCTGTCCTTAAGCATCGACCACCAGTTAGTAATTTTGCCCAACGCCGAGATCTTCGTGCGTTAGTGAAGTAGTTGCCCAAACAATTGGTTAAGCGTATTCATAACTGCCTACCCCAGTTTAGATTGCCAAATAACTTTCAACCGCGGTCTGTCCTGCAGGTTCCAGCAATCAAACTTGAAGGGACACTAAATTTGAACCTGTCAAGCCCCCGTTTTTGCTTGCACTGCGTAGACTGGCCAAATTAACACATTTTTTATCTTTTACCCCCGTTGATAAGTGAGTAATTTTTTTATGAAGCGCGAAATAAGAAAAAATGCCATGCGGGTCTGGTGGCCCCCACCAACTGAAGGGTGTGATATATTCTAGGCACTATAGGCACCGGACGCGTATCAGGGGGGAACGCCGCTGGGCCCACCCGAGCTTTAAAAGTTGAGAAAAGGAAAAACGACCCGTACAAAAACCCAGACGAAAAAATAAAGGGAAAAGGACCTTTAATTAAAAACCCCGGGGTTTTCAAAAATTTAAACCAACCCCTTTAAACCAAACCCCCAAAAAGGGGACGGGTGGTTTTTCCAAACAATTTCCCGAAAACCCTTTTTCAAAATTTAAAAAAATGCGGATTGTTTTTTCCAATTCAAACCCTTTAAAAAAAAGGGGCCCTTTTTTGGGGAAGGGAAAAACCCGGGCTGGGTTTTCCCCCCTTTTGTCGATTTTTGCCCCTTTCCCAAACGGGGGGGGGGGGGGATTTCGGCGCAAACCGGGGGGGGTTTAAACGGCCGGGTTTTTTTTTTCAAAAGGGGCCAAATTTTCCCTCCCCTGCAGGCCCCCCCAAAAACAAGGGGTTTTGCGGGTAACCTTTCCCGGGACCCCTTCGGGCGGCCGGCCCCCGGTTTCAGTATCCGGGCAAGGTTTTTTGTGGCGAGCAATAGGTGGCCCATGTCACAAAAAATAAAGCGCATTCGATTCGTGTACACAGAAGTAAAGCAGAAACGAGAACGACAAGGCGAGTGCAAAAGGCGAGATGTCGAGTTGTGCTGGCAGCGGTGGGGCTGCTTTCTCCCCTTTGCCCCCAAATCGCTCACGGAGCGGCAGTATCCGGAACGTGTCCCCGCTTGATGGCCCCTCACTCGGCACCCTATGGCGAAAAATTTTACTGGTATGCAAGGGCATTTTGTGTACACGGCTAGAATAATGCAATGGGAATGACGGCAAGGACACGACAATACTGGTGGAAAAGTATCTGGAGCGACAGGGAGCCAATGCCAGTGCTGAAGCGAGCACCTGTCATCACTTTGATGATTTGAATGCAAAACACGGTTCACACAGTGTGCGAGAGGCTGGCGAGAAACGCTGCGATGCTTTTTTTTTTTTGGGGCCTAATCACAGCGCGCGCATTTGGTCCAGCCAATGCGCACCTCCGTAAGCTCTTCAAAAACCCCCCTCCTCTACTTCCTTATCTAAACGACGTTCTTTTAAACGCGAAAAAAAAAGTGAGCGACCCATGCAAACTGGAGAATGCCCCTATTTCAAATCACTCGATCGTTCTTTTCAGAAGGCGACATTATATAGAAATAACATATTCCATGGGCAGTTAGCGCAAAAAAAAAGTACAGAATGTCCGACATGCTATTACCACGACACCAGTAGTGGCACCGCCTGGTCCGACTTTTCTAAACTTTCTGAAAGAAAGATTGGAAAAGCATGTTTTGAAGCAGTAACCCAGGGGCTTCATTCCCCCTTAAACGAGGGCAGCGTATTTGGCTGTGGAGTTATCTACGCCTATAGCAAGCCGAAACGCCTCGATTGGCCCCCCGCTGTATTCGAGCTCAGCATGAAACCAGAACAAGTTCAACTCCGACCCGTGAGCGCCACCGACGGCCTCTGTGGAGTGTAAGAGATGTTGAAGAGGTGGAGTAACCACATTTGACGCGCAGTGTGGCCGTTGCCGCTTGAACTTCTAGACCACCTTCGGCAAACGTCCATAAATAGGAATAAAGTCGCTCTAGGCTTAAGAATGCGGAAGCTCTTTTGTTCAGTCACAAGAGGCACGTGGATGGTATTTGCGTACACAAATTATCCCTTTCATTTTTGTGCAATGAAATGCAACCACATAAACACATAATTTAATCGTGAGTGTGTTGTGCAAAGAAACAGTCATCATCATCAGCAGCAGCTGATCAGGTCAACTGCAGGACAAAGGCCTCTCCCCCAACCGCTCCTTCCTGCGCTAATGGCATCCTAAAATTTACCCCCGCAGTTTCGTATTTCATCCCTCCATCGTGTATTGGCCTTCCCTTTCTTCTAAACACATCTCTTCGTATCAACTCTGTTACCCTAATGGTCAACCGGTTGACGGTTCGTCTCACTAGAGTCACTACATGGAAGTCCACATTTTTGGTTGCGGAGCATCTCATGCTCGGGGCTGTGTCCCTCCGTTGTCCGCCGTCCGCACTCTACTGCGCATGCGCGTCTCTTAAGCCCGTCAGCGTTTGGGCTGACGTCAGCGCAGTCCACTATGAGAAGAAATAGTTAGGCGGCGCCCGGTTTCGATCCCACGACTCTCTGGCCCCAACGGGAGGTACGTGGCGCTCTTTGCACTGCGCTACAAATCGAGACGGGAGCATGTGCTACGAACCCGCCTTATGACTCATTCAAACTACGTCAAGAGCTACTGATACAACGAGGGGACGCGAAGCTGAACGTCAACGGAAACGACGAACTGAAAACTAATGGGAACTTCAATCGACCCCATGGCTGCTTCGCATACTACTCAGGGTTCCCCTACGGGAAGGTGGTGTAATTTTTTTGATGCGGCGAATCTCTTTAACTCGCCTTGTCCCTCCATCCATCCGTAGTCCGCACGCCTCTCCCCCATTCTCCTCGCCACGCCAGCTGCGCGGTAACGCCGCTCTCACCACAGCGCCATCTTTCGTTAGCGCTCGCTCCCCTCGCCATGCCAGCTGTGCATCAGCGCGCGATAGCGCTCGGTTAAAACATGCGCATGCGCTGCTCTCTCTCATTCCCCTCACCGTTAACGCACGGTACATATAAACGCGGTAACTGCGCCGCTCCGCTCAGTCGCTCCACCGCCGCCGCTCCGATGACATCCGATGACCACCGATGATTTGAATGGAGACTAACAGGTCTGCTACCGCGATGGTCGGCGCAACCGTAACAAGCACCGCCCAGATGCGTCGCATCACCCCATGGCACGGTGTAAGAATAGTTTCTTACACCGTGCCCCATGGTTCCCCCCGCGGAAAGATGTGGTCATTTTTCATTTTTCAGCTATGATATCGGCAACTCCAATTTGTTCTCTGATCCAGGCAGCTAGTTTCTTGTCCCTGAGTGTTATTGCCAACATACACGGTGGCGCCGCGCGGTGGCAGGAGGAGAAATCACTCCATGGAGGATAGGCGAGCGACGGAAACGTCGGAGCCCGTACAATACCTTGGCCCGTACGCCGACACGTGAGCCGGCAGCGTTCGCTTGTAGTATCACTGTTATCACGGGGATTTCGACGCTGTTTTCACGTAATAACAAGCACAACATTCTCCCGATGCATGTTATGTTCTCCATTAGCGTCCCACTTAGCCACAAGACGTCAACGATGGCTACCGAGCTCGCTGGGCTGCGGGCTGCTTTTCACTACACAGCAGCCACCCACTAAATGGGCTTTTTTCACTGATTCCCGGTCCGCTCTAGTATACTTAGGATCACTACCGAAAGATCAGATGACATGGGAGATACATCATCTGCACCTCCAAGCAACACAACAGCGACACAGCGTCGAACTGCAATGTCTTCCTGCTCACTGCGGAGTCGCCGGAAATGTTGCAGCTGATACTGCAGCCTCTTCGGCCCACAGCCTCTGTGTTCCACCGCTGCCCGTTCCTTTTACAAGAAAGGATGCGGCAACCCTCGCTCATTCGATTGCCTGGAGAACACAGCGGTGCATTTGGACCGACAAGAATCGTCAGTACACGCCTCTGCATACCATTGACCCTAAATGCAGCTTCAAGATGCCTCAGGGCTCAGCAAGCGTGAGGAAGCGGTATTGCACCGCCTACGTCTCAACGTGGCGTACACACGGCATTTCCTCTGCAAAATTCAACAGGACATTTCACCACTCTGTCCAACATGCCATGTAACAGAAGACATCAAACATGTCATCTGTACCTGTCCAAACTTCACAGTGCCAAGGCAGACTCTCCTAAGATCTTTGTGTATACCACACCACGCAAAGGGCAGTTATGGGCCCTTGGTCGGACCCATGCCAGGCCGTACGGGCTACCAAAGCTCTGCTGGTGTTCTTGCGCAGTACTGGCCTGGAACAAGTGCTGTGATGAACTTAACTTCCAAACTCTGTGTATGTGCTTGAACACTCGTGCGCATTACCTCGTTATTTATTTTTATTTATTTATTTATTTATTATTTATTTATTTATTATTATTTATTATTTATTTATTTATTTTATTTATTTATTTATTTGTTTATTTCAGTTCACAGACTCATGTTTTCGTTCCTTCATATGGCCTAGCATGCTAAGCGATATGGCTCGGCTAACCTCGCTTTTACCATTAAATGCATTCTCTCTCTCTCTCTCTGTTCTAGATGGTCTCGTGCTTGATAAACTGCGTGCAAGAGATTTCAACGCGCTGCACGAAAACTAGGAACCGAAACACGAACCGAACACAGGGCGCGTGGTGTGTATTGTGCGTGATGTTTTAGTCCCTCGTCTTCGTGCAATGCTTTTAAATCCTTGCAATTATTACCAGTTCGTCTAAACAACAACTCTGTTGTTACAGGGCGGACGCCCTTAGTTTCCCTCACCCTTACTTGACGTTTGTATGCATATCACAAGTTCGTTCCAGGTCGCAGATGTCCGTCGCCTTAATCGTGCAAGGAACGATTAAAACGTTGCTATATATTTTTTCTTCGTGCTCATGTTCTTACGTATAAAGCAAAGCAAGGGCGGGAGAGCGCAGGCATAACACATTTTAGTAGTGAGATATTGTTACGCTGAACCATAATCTGCTTTCAAAACCTACCCCTGTTGACCGTTTCTTTGCTTTGCGCATCGTGCGTTGTGTGGACGCGTTTTCAGATAATACGGGCTCATATTAACAAAGCTGTTTGCACGTACGACACCGCGAGGGCAGTTTGTGATTTGGGAACACCTTGGCCATCACCTCACATTTCACAGACAACAGGCTTGCCCAGGCGCTCTAGTTTAGAACCAGCATTACAATTAATGATTTACGTGCGAAGAGCTTTTACTTGCATTTCCTTGTTTCAGGGAGCCGCTTCTAGCAATGCAGAAAACGTTAGGTGATAGTAAGAAAGCAGCTCAGTCTGGTTAGCAGGTTAACATTCTGCATAGAAGTTTCAAGCGTTTAATCAGCTCCAATCTGGAGCCACAAAATTGTTTTGGCTGGTTTGGATGCGTTTTTTTTTTGTCTTTATAAGCAGCATCCAACGTTCTACTAATAGTGTCTTATCAAAATGTTGTTTTAGTAGGGGGTAATGCGACTACGGCTGCCACGGCATCGGCTGCTCGCCGTATTGTTTTAAACAAAAGAAAACGTCAGCTTTGGTAGTTTGATTGGAAACGTTCACATCTTGCCTCCGCTGGTGGTAAAACAGACCTGGTGGGAAACTATTACAATTCACGCTGACCAGGCCATTGACTTCCGTGTTCTGCACGGAGCGACACAACGTACTACCGAGCGGTATACTATGAGGATTTTCAAGAAACGCCTACTAAGCTCGCGTGCTCTGATAAGTCCGAACCACTAATGAGCGAACTAATTGCTTACGAGTAGCGAACCCCTACATTACGCTACATTTTTGGTGGAGGGTGCGGGTTGTGACCCCGTATGCGACAAGAAGACAGCGTTGCTGGAGACGAAGCGCCTCGCACGGAGCTGACTCCTGTTCACCAACGCAGCAGTCGTCGACTCCAAGGTGCTTCACCCGAATTCGGACTGCTGCCGGCGACAACCAGGGCAGCGAGAACACACATCATGACCTCAACTACGACGCAGACCGACTATGCCGTCCCAGGTCAGTTCGTGATCCATCAGCCGCGAACGCCGCCAATATTTAACGGCGATGTCTTTGAGGACGCTGAAGACTGGCTTGACCTCTATGAGCGCGTCGCGAGCTTTAATGGATGGGATGCAGTGCTGAAACGGCGACAAGTGTATTTCTCGCTCGACCACCACGCGAGGACGTGGTTTGAGAACCACGAAAGGGAGTTCCCAACCTGGGACGAATTTCGCACTAGGTTTCTGGCTGCCTATGCCAGAGGCGACCGCAGGGAAAAGGCCGAAGCTGCGCTACACACAAGAAATCAGCGTCCCAATGAGAGCGTGACCATGTATTACGAAGACATGTCCCGCCTTTTCGGGCGTGCTGACCCAAACATGGCCGAGGACAAGAAGCTCCGTCACCTTATGCGAGGCGTTAAGCAGGAGCTGTTTGCCGGGCTAGTGCGCAACCCTCCGCGTACCGTTCTTGAGTTTATCAATGAAGCGTCGACCATGGAAAGGACGCTGGAGCAGCGCTCCAGACAGTACGACCGCAGTCAGAGCTGCACGTCGGTGGACGTACTCTCCGCTGCCTTGGCCACCAGCCCAGACGCATTGCGTGAGCTCATTCGTTCGGTAGTTCGGGAAGAACTTCGCCGACCGCAACTGCCACCGGCTTTGCCGACATATGCCTCGCTATCACAAGTCGTTCGAGAGGAAGTGCGGCAAGCGGTTCAGGAACCAGTTGAACTCGACATGCCGGCATCTCGCAGCTCCGCTACATACGCCGCCGCTCTCCAGCAAACCTCCCCGTACGCCACTCCGAACGTCGCCGTCGCAACGCCTTCTCCGTACGCCACTCGGAACTTCGCCGCCCCAACGCCTGCCGCCACCTATGCCGCGTCTGGTGACGGCGCCATGGCCCCTCGCCAGCCGGGATATCGACGCACCCCGGCGACCATTCGGAAGACGGACTTGTGGCGTGCACCGGATAGCCGGCCACTGTGTTTTCATTGTGGTGAAGCCAGCCATCTGTACAGGTCCTGCCCGTACCGCCGTGCCGGTCTCCGCGGTTTTCATCCCAACGCACCCTGCCCGCAAAACGGTGAACGGCACCTGAAATTCAGGAGTACCTTCTTGCACAGCATAATTGTGAAACAAGGCCGTCGTCGTCACCTTATCGTTACCGGTCGCCAAGCCCTCGTCGCCCCTCCAGCTCACCCCGGCGCTGCTCGCAGAGCCCGCGTCGGGAAAACTGAGACCAGCGGCCTCTGGAGGTGGGGTCGCTGAACGGGAAGCCTGATGAAGATCCTCCACGATGCTCTCACGACGTACCGCATAGAACCGACGCAGACAGAAACCGACCGAAACGAGCCGCATCGAATCTTGCCGTGACTATTGACGGTTATGACGTTACCCGCGCTAGTGGACACAAATGCCGACTACTCGGTAATCAGCAGCAAACCTGGCCGAGGAGCTCAAGAAGGTTCTCACGCACTGGAAGGGACCCACATTCGCACCGCGGGTGGTCATCTGATCGTGCCTACAGGTCGTTGCACAGCTATAGGGTCGGCATCCGTGGCTACACCTACGTCGCTGACTTCATCGTACTTCCAGAGTGTTCCAGTGATGTAATACTAGGCATCGACTTCCTACAAGCAAACGGCGCCGTCATTGACCTGCAAACATCTACAGTGACATTCTCTACAGCAGGAGCCATCGCTGCAAACGGCGCAGAAGGGGAAGTCCGCGTCCTCCGCGTAGTCGACGGACAACGTAGTGGTGCCACCCCGCAGTAGTGTCGTCGTCTTCGTGAAAGGGGACGTGCCCGAATGTTGCGAACGATTAGTGGAAGGCAAGACGAACTTCTTTTAGAAAAACAAATCTGTATTGCAAGGAGCCTTGTCCACCTGTGTGACGGCTGCACAAGTGTTGTACTAACAAACTTTGGAAACAGGCTCCAACACGTCGCAAAAGGAACCGCCATCGCCTCCCTGTACGAGTTTGTTCAGTTGACAGAACTGCATGCAGAGGGGACCAGACCGGTCCGATGTATCGGGCCCGAAGACGTCGTGGGATTAATTAACATCAACCCAGACCTCTCGCCAGAACAGCAAAAGCAGCTGACAGACCTCCTCGGGGATTTCCGTGAGTGTTTTTCAACTGCTTCAAAGGTCGGACAAACCCCTGTTGCCAAGCACCGCATCATTGTAGACGAAGCAACAAAGCCGGTATGCCAACACCCATACCGCGTATCCTACAAGGATCGTGAAACCATCCAGAATCAAGTAAAAGAAATGCTACAAGACGATGTAATCCAACCATCGAAAAGTCCGTGGGCATCCCCTGTGGTGCTAGTTGAGAAGAAAGACAAAACTTTGCGCTTCTGTGTCGATTACAGGAAACTGAATCGTGTTACAAAAAAGACGTCTATCCGCTCCCGCGCATAGACGATGCCTTGGACCGGTTGCGCACTGCCAAATATTTCTCGTCCTTAGATCTTAAAAGCGGATACTGGGAGATCGAGGTTGACGAGAGAGACCGCGAGAAGACCGCGTTTGTCACACCGATGGGCTATACGAGTTCAAAAGTCCCTCCCATTCGGGTCTATGCTCAGCACCCGCTACGTTCCAGCGAATGATGGATTCTGTCTTGGCCGGTCCTCAAGTGGCACTCATGCCTCGTTTACCTTGACGATGTCATAGTGTTCTCCGCAACCTTCGAAGAACATCTACACAGGTTGCGACTGGTACTCGAAGCCATCAAATCGGCTAAATTAGCTATAAAACCTGGGAAATGCAACTTTGGCTACAAGCAGGCTGCGGTTTCTAGGACATGTTATTAGCTCCGAAGGAGTTCTCCCCAGATCCTGAAAAGACGGCAGCTGTTGCAGGTTTTCCGAGACCAGCTGATAACAAGGCCGTGAGGCGCTTTCTGGGCCTTGCTGCGTATTACAGGCGCTTCGTCGAAAATTTCTCGGATATTGCGGAACCACTGACGCGACTGACCAAGTGAGGACGTCCCATTTGCGTGGCAAGAGGAACAAGAAGTGGCCTTCAATGACCTGCGAGACCCGGTTACAAACAGCGCCAATACTTGCCCATTTCGACGAAAATGCGGATACAGAAATCCACACGGACGCCAGTAACGTCTGACTCGGCGACGTCCTCGTTCAATGACAAGACGGAGCTGAAAGAGTTCTAGCCTACGCCAGTCGAACTCTTTCGAAAGCGGAGTCGAATTACTCCACGACTGAAAAGGAGTGTCTTGCCGTCGTCTGGGCCATCATCAAGTTCCGACCGTATCTTTATGGCAGGCCGTTTAAAGTTGTCAACGATCACCACTCGTTGTGCTGGCTTGCAAACCTGAAGGACCCATCTGGACCCTTGCTCGATGGAGCCTTCCGGTTTCAAGACTATGACATGACAGTAGTGTACAAGTCGGGACGTAAGCACAGTGACGCTGACTTGCTTGTCCCGGGCGCCCATCGATTCAGCGAGCCCAGAAGCCGACGACGACGTTCCCTTCCTTGGGGCCGTTACCGACTCCCAAATGGCCAACTCCAACGCACCGACCCTGAACTACTGCTGCTTATACAACATTTAGAAGGCCTCGATGTCCGTGTTCCACGTGCATTTACCCGGAACATCTCGTCATTCCGTCTTTCGGAACGGCGTGCTCTACAAACGGAATTTTGGGGACACGAAGGACTCGTTGCTACTGGTATACCAACAGTCATGCGGCCAGAAATTTTGTACGCCTTTCACGACGAAACCTCGGCAGGGCATCTGGGTGTTAGCCGTACTCTAGCGAGGATTCGTCAGAAGTACTATTGGCCCAAATTGTTGCACACAGTTCAGCACTATGTAAAGACCTGCCGCGACTGCCAGATAAGGAAGACTCCACCCTCTGAAACCGGCAGGGCTACTTCAACCGATCAAGCCACCTAATGCGCCTTTTCAACAAGTCGGCATGGACTTGCTGGGGCCATTTCCAACGTCGACGAAGGGTAATCGATGGATCGTGGTCGCGACTGACTACCTCACACGGTTTGCGGAGACAGCGGCTGTCGTACGAGCAACCTCGGCTGAGGTAGCACAGTTTTTTGTGCACAACGTAGTTTGAGGCATGGGGCACCACAGGTCGTCATAACAGACAGAGGTACAGCTTTCACGGCGGACCTCATGCAGTCCGTTATGATGCTGACGCACACCACCCACAGGCGGACTACTGCATACCATCCGCAGACAACGGCTTGACGGAGAGACTAAACAGGACCCTCGCCGACATGCTTTCCATGTATGTAGACGTCGAGCACAAAACCTGGGACGAAATTTTGCCATACGCCACGTTCGCCTAAAACACGGCAGTTCAGGAGACCACAGCAATTACTCCTTTCCATTTAGTTTACGGCCGCACCGTTACTACTACCTTAGATTCCATGCTACCGGTTCATGAAGACGAAGAGAACATCGACATTGATAACTTCGTGCAAAAAGCGGAGGAAGCACGCCAGCTAGCACGGCAGCGGATCCAACGTCAGCAGTGCGCAGACGCAGCTCGCTACACTCAGCACATACGGTTGGTGTTTTACGAGCCCGGAGACGCTGTCTGGGTTTGGACACAGTGCGCGCACGCGGACGTTCGAAAAACTACTGCGTCGGTACTTTGGCCCATATAAGGTCGTGCGCCGCCTAAGTGACGTCAATTACGAAGTTATACTGGACAGTAGCGCTTCTTCCTCGCGACGCAGACAACTCCCGAGGTCGTGCACGTCGTCCGAATGAAGCCTTACTATGACAGAAACTGGCCTCACCCTCATCAACAAGAGCGAGAAATTTGGCTGACGCCAAAACTGTCGTGTTACCAGTTTGACGGCAACCCGCTGCGCATTCTCGTTTTGGCTATGATCGTCTACAGCCACAGCCTAGCATCGAGACGATGCTATCTTAGAAGAGGGGGCAATGCCACGGCCATCGATTCAGCGACAGCCTAGAAAGGAGCTCTACACTGAAGACTATCAATGCCGCCAATCCCACCACAGCACGAAACCAGATGCGCGTGTTCTGGCGAATGGAAGTGAAAGAAGACGAAACTTGTTTGTGTGTGCCGCTCGGTACTGGCATCGCCATTAGCTGTGATTTAAGCCTAATTCTGGCATTAAACTATTGCTTACGAGTAGCAAACCCCTACATACGCTACAATATATTTGTCTCGCTGCAGTTTTAGAAGTTTGTTTCATTTACAGGCACGCAACCTCCATGTGAGGTAGCCGCTGTTTCTTGGTGTGCCCGTTTCGCGAATGTTGTTACCCCGTTACATACCGACGCGGCATCCACTGCTCCACCCAATTTTAAAATCATCATAGCAGTGTGCGCAAGTGAAGGACCCTTAGTACTGGTGGCGAAGAAACGAATGTGCCTTTCTAGTGGAATTTTCCTTTCCCTCTTTCTGGCCTTTTTTTTTTGAAGTTTTGTGGGCTCAAGAGTATCGTTCTTTCAAAGCTCAATCGATTTGGCACGTTGAACGAATGCAGTAATTAAAAAAAAACAGGCTACAGACTGCAGGCCCTTTCAAGAACACCAGCACACTTCCACCCCCCCTCTCCCCCCCCCCCCAGTATGCGCGTGCGCGCTGACGTGATCCACTACTGTTATATGTCCTAAATGCTGCATGAAGGAACTTTTGAGCACCAGTCAAGCATTACTTAAGTAACCAAAATGACCGAGGAATCATCACCGTAAACAGGAATTATCACCGTAAACTTGCAATTTTTTGCCAATATATTATGGTCGTAGCCTGAAAACATGCTTCAGTTTGAACATAACGGTAGCTGTCAACCAAGCGAGTGCCTTAGCTGTGCTAGTACTGTCCGTTTCGTGCTCAAACACGGTAGTCTGTAGCATCTATGTACGCGGGGCCATCCCCTTACGCGTGTTTACTAGGTGCACTGCGGGCAACAAAATGCTAACTTGTTTCGAGCATCGACCCACGCCCGAAGGTCATGCTGGCTCTGTCCAACTGCCCCAATGCTCCGCTTATGGTGGACCAGGAGCTCCAACATAATTTCCATTTCCCGTGTCGCTAACAAAACTACACAAATTCCTATGCGGCCCCTATACATTCCCGCCCATGCTGTTTTTATTGTTTAGCTTTAAACCGGCAGTGGTGTATTCGGCCTGAACAAAGCAGCGCACGCGCCCCGCTAAATAAATGTTCTTTCATTAATGTTCAAACCAGAATGGTAGTACCTCATCCTAATTCTTTCCTCAGATCTCACGTCAGAATTTCAAGCGCAAGCAGATTTTGCTCAACTTGCATAGAACATGACCAACCGCAAGAGTATGGTCAGACAAGGCTTTCTTTGCATTATTATTTGTTCTTGCTAAATTTAAAGTTCTATATAGCATTGAATAGTGATATTTGCAGTGACTTGCTTTACCTTATCCAGGAGTGGCAACCTACAACTAAAGGGGATTGCCACCCCAGAAAAGTTGCTGGATAGCACCCCGCCTTCAGGCAGACTATAGTGCATTTATGCACGACGCATTGAAAACTTGACAGAGATAATGCAAGCATTTTAAACACCACGGGAGCTCATTACAGCAGGGGTCGACATTTGGGCTGTACCGAAATGTTAACCAGATTGACGTCGTCGCAAAGCACCAGCTTCTCATGTCCACCCGGCATCCTTAGAAGCTACGAGGTGGACTGCATCACAGAATCAAAGCAGAAGCGAAAATTTCAACTTACATGGCTTGACAATACCGATGGCTGAATTATTCCGCTTCGCGTGACGGCTAATCCTACAATGTTCGTATAATCTTCGCCGTTAACAGCGCAGTTCTTGTGCGTGACGTCTGCGTTTAGGTTTGGTATTTGCTGAAATTATTGGTAGTGATATAACGCTGCTTGTATGCATAATTTAGCCTCCGTTTTTTTTAAAGATCAGACCTGCACATAACATAAGTGCATAGATTCGATGTAGGCTGCAGAAAATGAGCTCCATTGGCCTTACACTGGAAGCTGCTGTACGGGCGTAAAATGCTCACAAGCAAAGAATTTTCTTCTGCATTTCGCACAACTAAATAAAAAAAACTCATTCTTACGGTCTAAGTCATTTTATTGCAGATGTTACACACACCATACTGCACGCGTTGAAATAAAGCAAGTAATCACATGAAACTATGGTAATTTAAAGGGACCAGAAAGCCTTTTGTAAAAGTTAGAAAAGGCCTTTATTGTCGCGTAGTACCAATATAGCGACGCAATGCCGTTGTAATTATTGATCTACATTCAGTATTAGCTGCGCCAGAAGCAATTAAGTGCACCTCTCCCCCCTTGCCGATCGATTCCTCCTCCCTCTCTACTTCTTTAAAAGCAGCTGGAAACACTGGGAATAGCCATGTGACCATCGCGACGCTCGACTTCCGTTCTCCGCTAGCTACATTCCTGCGCCTAGGCTCGCGTCAATCGCTGCAGACCCGCCTTTGCCTCGGGATCGCGCAGGGAGGAAGAAGAGCAACCGGAAGCCAATGGCAGTGACGTTGCCGGCTACCGACGATCGGGCCGATATCAGGGGGGCGCCTCGCCGTTGCGTCAGCCGCGATCGGCGTTGCGTCAGCCGCTGGTCGTCTCGCTGCGGCGTCGCGCTCAATCGGCTGAGAAAGGCGATCTTTAAAAATTGTTTACAATTATCCATACAACGTATGGGGCGCACACTTGGCTCAAAAATCCCCGGTTATATGTTCTACCACCTGAATGCATTTGATTGCCACCTTCACAAGGCTTTTCTGGGTCTCTTTATTGCAATGTCCGTACAAGGCGCCCCGGCGTGCAGTATACGTCCCGTATCACAGGCGCAGATTTGCACCACGTGGTCTGCGGATTTTCTCCCAGTTCACAACTTCACCTGGCACTAAAATACCATCATCATCAACACCAATATGATGAGCGAGACCTTAAACTGCCCATTTGAAGCAGAATACAACCTTGTTGAAATTGAAAGAACTAGCCTTTGGTAACTCACTGAGCTCCATTCTATTCACAGAAGACGTTTTTCAACCGAAGCAATGCAAAAATATAAAAAATTTGCATATTTCGATCGCGCTGCGGTGACGTAATATCGGCAGGAGTGATGTAATTTAGGCCAGCACTAAGACGTAGTTATGAGTGTGTTAGCCGCACGTTAAAATTCACATGATAGGATCAATGGAACTAAAGGCCCTTCAACAATCGCGCGATCATGTTTGTTAGCGGTGGCTAAGGTCGCTGGCCGCCAATCGTATTAACAGGATCCTGTGACATCATAGAGGAATTGCCGGAAAGTGACTGGTGATTCGCCACTGCTTCAGATGTTTTATTTATTATCTAGATTATTCCTGCGAAGTTTGCAATAAGATGGTACCAATTGCTATCAGGACAATTGAGTCTATTTAATGAACCAAACATGTATTTTGTCTTCATAGCCTTTAGGGACGCTTACAAACTACCGCGATTTTTGTTCCGTCGTGAAGCCGTGGGGGGGGGGGGGAGGGGGGGGAGGGGGTTGAGAAACAACTTTAGCCCCCCCCCCCCTCCAAAAAAAAATCCTGGCTACGCGCCTGACCCTCACAACCATTGTCCATGCGGCATCACTTGAATTCACACACATGACTCTAGAAAGAGTGAAACCAGAGATTCTGCCAGTCGTTACCTAGAATTCGCGGGGGCAGTGTCCTGAACGCAGCAGCAGCGTCCGGCCACAGCCGGGCAAGGGCTGTGGACCGCCGCTGCTGTAGCCCGGACGTGAATCGGGAGTAAGAAAACAGAAAGGAGCGTCCTTTGAAGAGTGAGACAGCAAAGCCTAGCCATCGTGATGTGCTAGCTGGGAGCTACACCACCGCGCGACACAAGCGCAGACACCGAAATAATTCGGCATGTGAGCTTAGTGCTCCCATTCATAGCGATTTAAAACTAGTTTAGTAAGTTTGAGAATGCGAGAAAGCTAAGGACCTCTTATAATCGCTATTGACCAGAACCACTTGCTACTTTCGCATTTTGGTAATACCTCTTAAAACACAGCCGAACCACCAATTTAGAAAACAGAGTCCCATTCGTGGCGAGCAGACCGCAAAATGTAGCGTTTCTCTAGCGGCAAGTTGTCCGTATGTGGTTTGTAACTTTTTGTGTTCCCGCCCTGCAAACCAATTCTTGAAGTATGTCTGCACGTACGACCATTTCATGCCGTTTGGTGCGGGTTACCCCTGGAAATGCTGTCGAACAAGTTAATCAAGCCGTGCGAGGGTAGCGGACGCGAAGCGGCGCCAAAACAGGCCCAAAACAACCATCGCTAAAGCAACAACAAAGTCGGACCGCCGACAGCGAGCAGGCACTTCCACGCGGGGAACGCTGGGTACAGTGTGCTCCGTAAGTGAAATCCCCCCCCCCCCCTTCCCCGCCGCCTCCGTTGCGTTGGGAGTTTGTTGTCCCGCACACCACGAAAGAACCGTCGGCTGGTAGAGCTAGAAAGCTTTGCTTTAAAAAAAAATTTTAGTAACAATCAAACTATTCCTGATACGAGGTTGAAATTTGATACAAATGTGCTGTAGGAACGTTATCAGAAGTGCGAAAGGATCAGAACTTACATGCATATTTCCTGGTTATTGGCGGTGAGATGCTTGAGTGGCGCCCTCTGTCTCTGCGACGGCTTAGGGACTCGCTTCGCTGTTGCGTGGCCTCCGCGATCGGCTACCAGCAGCGCGCAACCACCGGTAGCCGATCGCGGAGGCACGGCTGTCGTCCTGCTGCATTCGCGCCGCTGCTACACTCGCGCCGCGGTCATCCGCTAGTGACTGGCAGGCAGCGTCTGTGCTAAAATCGCCCGCTTTGATGCTTTACAAAAGCGTGTTTCCAACCAGCTTCTGACACCTCTGAACAATTTTAAGTTACATTCGTACAAGTTTAAAAATACGAGGAGAGAGATAACAAATTTCTTAAAGCAACGATCATATGTTCTTAGTCCTTTCTAGCGTATTTGCGAGTTTCAGTGCTCAGAGCTCCTCGATAAGTATTCAATGCTTCCGTAAAGTATTTTTGAGATGCTCCTATTGTAGGGACTCAGCTCCTATGTGCACCCGCCGCGGTAGCTCAGTGGCTAAGGCGTTGCGCTGCTGAGCACGAGGTCGCGGGTTCGATTCCCGGCCGCGGCGGCCGCTTTTCTGATGGAGGCGAAAAGCAAAACGCCCGTGTGTACGAGATTTCGGCGCACGTTAATGATCCCCAGGTTGGTCAAAATTAATCCGGAGCCCTGCACTACGGCGCGCCTCATCGCCCGCGTTGCGTCGGCGCGTTAAACCCTACAATCAATCAATGCTCCTATGTGCGCCCGCGTATGGTGATAAGCGAGCGCGTGTCGGACAGAGATAGTGATCGACGTCAGTGCGTCATGTGCCCGTGCGTGCGTGCGTGTGCGATAAACAGTTCGCGGACAATGAACACGTGTGGTGCGCACACAAAGCCCGGAACATGCGCACAACGGCCCCGTCTGATAAAGACTGCTTTCACGGGTGCGGTAAGGTGGAGTTGGATGGAACAGCTCTGCAGCAGCAGAAGCAGGATGGGAGCAGCAAGAAGCCGACAACCGGACCGACGACCCCTGGCCAGCTCGGACTAACCAGCACATGTGGTGGCTTGGTACAGTCGAAGACTTAATTTTGCAGACCACGCGAGCGCGTGGCAAAAGCCACCCATGCGCGCTCTGGAGGCCGGGCGCCTGTTGTCGAGACCGCCGCGGCGCGCATGCGCGTCCTGCTTTACTTGCAGGCACGCCGATTTTCTCGCTTCGTGCAGCGGTGCTGCAATGGTCACTCAAGCACCGCATAGCGACGCCTTTGTAGCATTCCTTTCTTCCAGATGGCACATTTGGGGCCTGACGTGACGATTGCGAGGCTTTGGCGTAAGTGCGGCTCGCGTCCTGATAAACACTTGCGCGTGATGTTTTATTTGTTTGTTTTGTGCTTTATCGTTTATAGACGATGAGACTGGCGGCTTGCGAACGGCGTCCCCGAATGAAGCTCGTACGAAGCACAGTCTCACGGTACTGCGGTACCGACGACGAAATGCCAGCTATATGAATAGCGAACCTTTATTCACCTTGTTTATTGTGTTATTTGGCCACTGAACATATATTCCAGCTCGCTCTCCACTGCCCATAAAGTAGGCAATTTGCAAGTTTGATAAAAGAAATTATTTCGATGTTTTCGCTGCCTACTTCATTACTTAAAATGATAGATATACGTACTCGCATCAACTGTCTGTTCGCTCTGCCCGTCGCATCTGTAAAAAATGGCACCTCGGGCTTCCCATTGAATTGCCGTAAAATTATTTCGCTACTTTTGAGAAGCTGTTTTTCAAAGGGACATTTGCCGGCTTACTAATAGGCCAAGAGATGCTGTTAGCCGAGGAATTCATTCCTACGGGGATGAATTGCTTCAAGGCCGGAGCAATTCTTCAAGGTCGGCTTGCATTGATTGATTATGAGGTTTTAACGCGCCGATGCTACACAGCCGATAAGGCGCATCGTAGTTGAAAGCTCCGGATTAATTTTGATTATCTGGAATGTGTAACATGCGCCGAAATCCCGAACACACTTGAGCATTTTCGCTTTTCCCCTCCATCAGAAAAGGGCCACCTTGCAGATGCCCAGCGGAGGGAAGGACAAGGTCAGCAAGAAAACAGGAGGACAAGCTGATTGTTTTTCAGTGGTTAAACACCCGTTCATTAGTGACAACACATTCGAAAGGCCCTAAGTAGCAATTAATATTAAGTAGCGAATAAGGTTATGGCCTTCTTCGACGAGAACCACAGGTGCCGTTTTGAATAATGCCGACGCGCCGAACGAACAGACAATTCATATGGGTATGTCTTACAATCATTTTTAAGTAAGGAAGTGGACATTAAAGGGGCACTGACACAAAATTTTGAAGGCGAGATAACTTCGGAGATAGATTGGTGGGAACACATATACATCATCTGCAAAATATCAGCGGTGAATACAGCCTAGAACATATTTAAAATCAATTTTGAAGTGTGCGAAACGCAACCGAGCGGCCAGCAGAGGACCACGCGCAAGTGTAAATAAACAACATCCAAACACGTCACGAGTTTGTGTTTGCCGCTTCCGCACTGCCGGCTCGCCGCTCCAATCGGAGGGCCGGAGGGCGGAGCTTCTGCTCTCGAGAACGAACGACCCGATCGTTGGCGGCGGAGGCGGCGGAGGCGCCGTGATTTCGTCAGCTCATCGGGCAGCTGGCCGCGACCAAAGTTCTACAGCGATTCCAGGCACTCTGTTTCTATTACTGTTTATTACCACTGGATGCGAAAACGCGCCGGAGGCACGAAAAGCCCACTGAGCAAGCCGCACGGTCGCTGTGCAGGCGGCGGCCACGGCCGCGAAGTGGCCCACGCCGGCGCAGGTAGCTCGAGTGATAGCTTGTTACCGCTGCACGAAATTGTCCCCAAGTCCCGACCATGGTGGCTTACATGAGAAAGGAGTTAATGATGCCATGGCGGGTTGCATTAAAAATTGTCATCTGCACCGCTTACGAGAGCGGCACTCGAATATCCGCCGCAGTGCTAAGCCGAACACATCTGTAGGCGGACCTGTAGGCAGAGTCCTGGCAGACCGGCCGGCTGCTCCCAGCGCGCGTGCCCGGTTGCTTGCCACCACCGTCTCGAGCGTCGCGCGTCGTTCGTTAGCCGCGGTAGCATTTGCACTCGCAGCGCCTGCGTCACATCCACGGTCGCTTTTTAATTAGGCGCCTCACGAGATCAGTACGGGGGGGGGCATTCGCAGAAACTGCCGTCGATGCGGATTCGACAGTGCTACGGCGGCTCCGCTCTGTAACTGTGATATCCCTCCGACGGTCACGTGGTCAGCTTTGTTCACACAAAATCCACAAAATCCTCGTTTCGCGGCACTCGCTGAAACCGAAACTGCGACTGGCTGCATTGAAAATGCCTCTAATTAAACAACCGTCGCACGCTGAAGCAAATGAGGTTTCTACAGGGTTATAAGTAGGTCACTAGCTACTTATCGCAACAAAAAAAAAACCAAGATGCAAAATTTTTGTGTCAGTGCCCCTTTAAAATAAAACAGAGGATTTCTTTCATCAAACTTGCAAATCGCCTACTTTATGGGCAGCGGAGATCGAGCTGGAATATATGTTCAGTGGCCAAATTACACAATAACAAGGTGAATAAAGGTTCGCTATTCATATAGCTAGCATTTCGTCGTCGGTACCGCGGGTACCGGTGAGACTGTGCTTCGTACGAGCTTCATTCGGGAACGCCGTTCGCAAGCCGCCAGTCTCATCGTCTATAAACGATAAAGCACAAAACAAACAAATAAAACATCACGCGCAAGTGTTTATCAGGACGCGAGCCGCACTTGCGCCAAAGCCCTCGCAATCGTCACGTCAGGCCCCAAATGTGCCATCTGGAAGAAAGGAATGCTACAAAGGCGTCGCTATGCGGTGCTTGAGTGACCGTTGCAGCACCGCTGCACGAAGCGAGAAAATCGGCGTGCCTGCGAGTAAAGCAGGACGCGCATGCGCGCCGCGGCGGTCTCGACAACAGGCGCCGGGCCTCCAGAGCGCGCATCGGTGGCTTTTGCCACGCGCTCGCGTGGTCTGCAAAATTAAGTCCCCGACTGTACAATAACTCGAACGTTGTCGTGAGTGTAGAGCTAAGCGTTGTATTATTTTTCTGCACAATCGGTGCAGCGCGTTTTTTCCGTGTTGCATTGTTTACATGACCGTATGTATTATGAGCTGCTGTTTCTACTCGTGCCATTTTTGTTTTGCTGTCCCGCAATAAACCGGTGATTTCTGTTTCTTTCGTGTCGGCGTCACTTCGTTGGGCGGGGTCCGGGTCGCGAACCCTTCGACAGAAGGAGGTTCCTTCACTGGCGCCCGACGTGGTTTACTGTAATGTTTTTCTTTGTGACCCCCGACTCGCCGTGCGATGAGTACGTCCGCTTAGGATGGCTACGGTTACTCTCAGTTGTGTTTTAAATGCAGAGCATTTCAGTAACTCAGATATGTCACCCGCGTTGACGTCCGTAGTCCGCACCGCACCCCTCCCTACTATATAAAAAAAAAACTAAGAAATGGGGTTCGGTCGGCACCAGAATCCCGGGACGCTCGCCGCCGAGTCTGTACACAAAGCAGCCGCGTCAAAGAAAGTGCTACGAGTTGTGCCGCGCCTCCGCCAGATGGCGCCACGGGTTCCGCGACCGAGAGAAGACGCAATGAAACATCCCCCTCGCGAGGGGCACGATCAAATGCAGAGCATTTCCGGGGCGCACGACGTTAAGTAGTTTGCGTTACGTTAATGTTGTTGCACTTGTGGCAATTGCTGACGAGAGAGCGCTCGTCAGCAGTAATTTGAATGAGTCAACGATATAAGGCGCGTTCGTACAGTCCCATTCTGTGTCGGCTTTGTAGCGCAGTGGGTAGAGCACCATGTACAGTGCGTTCCTTCGCAGGGTCGAGGGATCGAAACCTGCGCCGGACAGTATTTTCTTTCTTATATAGTAGGGAGGGTGCGGTGCGGACGTCAACGCGGGTGACATCGTGAGTTACTGAAATGCTCTGCATTTAAAAAAATACTATCCGGCGCCCGGTTTCGATCCCTCGACCCTGCGGGCGGAACGCAATGTACATGGTGCTCTACCCACTGCGCCACAAAGCCGACACTGAATGAGACGCTACGAACGCGCGTTATATCGTTGACTCATTCAAATTACTGCTGACGAGCGCTCTTCTCGTCAGCAGTTGCCACAAGTGCAACAACATTAACGTAACGCAAACTACTTAACGTCGTGCGCCCCCGGAAATGCTCTGCATTTGATCGTGCCCCTAGCGAGGGAGATGTTTCACTGCGTCTTCTCTCGGTCTCGTACCCGTGGCGCCATCTGGCGGAGGCACGGCACAACTCGTAGCACTTTCTTTGAAAAAGCGCCTCGAAGGCGCGGCAAATATGAAATAGGGATGACGCGCTTTCGAGGCAATCTGCCGACGCGGCTTCTTTGGGTACAGACTCGGCGGCGAGCGTCCCGGGATTCTGGTGCCGACCGAACGCGCTACCGTCCATTTTCAAGGTAATTTTGTTTTGCGACAGCGAAAGTCAGGAGCAAGGTACTTGATTAAAAAGAACAATTCAACATCACAAATGCAATAGCGGCTTTCCTCGAATAGGCTCGAAGTTTGTTTTTGTCTTGTTTTGGGCACAAGTTCGCCCCTAATAAACGTCTTTTTTTTTTATCTTCGCCATTTGTTTTGTACCTTCACCGTCGAGACGGAAAAATTCCGAACGATGCCAGTATCCCTCAAACTCGCAAAAAACTTCATTTAGTGTGAGCTGTTCTAGTTTACCTTATGTTGTTCGGCGATTCTGGGCGCTGGTTATGCTTGATCATGGTGTACCGGGCGACAGACGCTGGTGGGCGAATGATCTTTAGATTTTTGTCTTCACGTTTAGCCCAATTCAAGCAGCAACCTTAGTCAGAGGTGCTGCCTTGGGAGGAGCTAGGGCCCCCAGGAACTGGCAGTGTCAACTGTGTGGACTTCCCTCCACACCCAGAACCTGCCATCTACCGCACGCAGGCGTTCAGTCGATTGGAGCCGACACAACCAATCTTGTGAGTGACTCTCCGCCGAGACTTGTGCTTATTGCAGATTTCAAGCAGCCCCTATGCACGCAAAGTTGAGAGAGAGAGAGAGAGAGAGAGAGAGAGATGACTTATTTGATGCCCGAGATGGGTTCTGAAGGGTAGACGACTTCGACGGTCTCCCTCCCTCATCCGTCAGCCAGGATTCCTTGGATCCTCGCGGCGGCTTCGGCCATCCGGACTGCTGTCAGTTGTGCCTCCGGTGTGGAGCTGAGCAGAACTGTCTCCCATTGTTCTGCAGTCTTAATTTTGTAGCTTTTAAGTGTATCTACATCGGATTTGCTATTATAGCCATTCGTATTTTTTGGTCCTGCCATAAGCTCCAAAAAAATACGCAAAGTTGAGACCATTTTTTTTTCGCTCACACTATAGTATTCTGGGCTAGGTTATGAACTTGAGAGACTAGCACGGCCAGGTCAAACAATACGGTGATTACTAGTTCGACGTGCCCCGATGGCTGAATCACATTCACCACCAAACCAACATGCGCAAACACTGCACTCCGATAGCACTACGTAGATGGAGCCGGTATCAGATAACACGCAGCCAATTCTCGAATTGATGGCACAGTTGCTCGAACCAAAGAACGAGTTCGAAAAGCAGCTTCTTGCGCTCGAGACAGCAAAACTTAACAGCGCCGAGCAATCGTTTGCACGAGGGCCAGACACCAACGATGGAAGGTGTCACTGCAGCGCGTCGCTGCAGTTAAATTTGACCCTTACCAATTGCGTACAGGGTTATTCCGACAAAAAAGATGTATTTGACTTTCTTTACGAATTGTCCGATTACCAATAGGCCACGGTAGTTTCGGATGACACACTGATTACCGAGGATCCTGCCAGTAGCGTTGCGCTCCTCAGCAGCGGCTTGGAGACATCAAAAGCCATGTGAAAACATCCAGGACTTTACGAGGCGCTTCAAGCAAGCGTTCCTGCCCCCCGGGTTCAAATACCGGATCGAGGATGAGCTGCGCGCACGTACTCAAGGTTAGACTGAAAGGCTCCTGGAACATGTGTGCTCAATACAGGATTTGTACGAGTGTGATGAACCCGAGCACCCGAACAGAAAAAAGGTCACCAGGGCTATTTTCCAGAGCCAGTCCAAGATTCCGGCCATACTTCCGCTTCTGGCAGCTCTCGAGCTTTGACGACCTTGCTCAACAGGCTTGGGCCATTGAGGCTTCCATGCAGGCGAATGAAGTGAGAAGCACAGATGCAGAGTTTGCGCTACAGACGCCGCATTCGTGAAGCCGGTTGCTGCAGGTTCCAGCGCGCGTTTAAGCAGTGCACTTTAAAAAGAGAGATGTGAAAGCCTGCGAACAAAGCAACCCAGGCCTGCCAGTCACGAAGAACTTTCAGCGGAGAGTTCGGGAACCCTTGCAAGGTGCAGCCGGGTTTCCGACGAAGGGAGCGGGGCCGCCCGCTTTGCCATTTCCCCATCCTTGCAACACTGCTGGAAGCTGCGCCATTTTTTGCTGAACTTATGCAGAACAGTCGGTATATCGAATTACAGTTATATCGAATTATTTTGTCATCGCATTCACTTCATTATAAGAAGGGGGTATGTGCTTAGATCCCTCGTGTGCCACAGGGGAGTTCTTAGTAAAATAAATGTTGAGGAGACCATCTCGAAGGTCCTGACCTGAAATGGCACACGCTCCAGCCACGCTGACGCAGCGGGGGCGCAAAAGTGCTCATTTTCAGGCGCACTCGTCTTGAAGGGATCGGAAGCTGCAGCAATTTTTTAGGATCACCAGCAGCAACATTTCGAAGCGTGGTGAAGACACGGCCAACAAGACTTCCAAGCACAAAATCCGCTCGTTGCGCCGAACACTTTGTGGCCAAGTTTTACGCTGTACGTCCCCTTTCATGCGGTAATTCTGCAAGGTTTGCGAGTAGATAATGGTTGATAGCACCTAAATTGTGCCGATTTGTAATGTTGCATGCAGTGCAATGGTCGATGTACTGTAACGACTTGAGTTGTGCTCAGAGCTTTGCATCACGCAAAGCATCTACGTTTGCCAAACGTCTGTACTGGGCAATACACTACAACTTCGGAAACTGTCGACATTCACACCATTCTCCACCATAGTCACCTGGCACCTGTCTGCCTGCGCTTCCCCTCTCCCCATTAGCTGCGCGGAGTAGTTCAGGACATCGCTATCGCCGCCTTTCCTTTGAAAAGCAGGAACAATTCTCACTCTCCACTCCCCGACGCAAAAGCTTGGCCGATGGTAAGTCTTCACATATATGCACGTAGGCCCAACTTTTCACACGCAGCCAACACATAGCATCCTGTGATAGAAGGCGTGCTGCAACAGAGACATGCTTTAGAGTTGTGAACTGTGGTAAACCAAGGGAAACATGTGGTGTGGCTAAAACGGCATTCGAATTTAAAGGGACAGACAACAGATTTTTGTCGAGCATACTTTCTCTATCCCAAATGAAAGAGCGTCACACTTGAACACGAAACGGTTTTGCTGATAGCGCCCTAGAACTTTCGAAATTGGAATGTTTACATCTACCAGCCACTCGGGTCAAAGCAAAAGGAATGCTGGCAACTGTGGCAGTAAGCCCTGCAGCAACAGTTTTACCTGCACCCTGGCTAGAAGAGAAACAAGGTGCAGTCTTCCCTGTTCCTTTATGGTGCTTTCGAGTCACGCATTGACACTGAAGGAGTTGTTGGGACGCATAAGGTAGTGTCAAATTTTGACACATGGCGCCACCTTTTGGACTTCAGGAAGATTAGTGCGAAATTAAAATTACCGTATTACTCGCGTAATGAACCCACTTTTGTTCTTGAAAATTTGGCACGAATTTGGAGGGAGGGTTTATTATCGGGAAAAAATTGCAAGAGAGATTTTTAAAAGTTGAAATTCCACACAATAAAGTTGCTTAGAAAAGCGCGTCAGAGTTTTACCATTTTTGTAAAACACCTGGGTGATTAGTAATGGATTTTCTTTTTTATTCTGAACATGCCAGTGGCCCCTTACTCCGCCATGGAGCTGTCCTCCTCACTGAAATCGCTAGCGGCTTCACATTCGTAGTCGGCCCCACAGCGCACCGTCTTCCGTGCCGTCAAGGCACTCCAAACTTTTCTCACACCTGGAAACTTTCCTCTTTTTGGTCCCACGAAACGCATGGCGGATCCTTGTTCACACGACCAAAACCTCTTGTTTTCGCCCGTAGCGTACACGCGCTGGGTCAGCACTGAAGTGCCACCCCCGCCAGGCGGTTTCCATGGTGCATCAAAGCATGCTGCACCACCTTCAGTTTAAAACCGGCTGTGCAGCTCAAAAAAGGTCGCAATGTGGCTGAGAAACCAAACCCACGGAGCATAACGGCGATGTTGCAGAACAGCTAGAGTAGAGGAGTGCGGAGTACGTTTAGTGCTTTATTCGCACGACGCCAAAACCAGCCAGAACGGCAACAGAGCAGGAAGGAGTGCGGAGTGCGTTTCGCGCTTTTTTCGCACGCCGCAACGTTTTTATTGCACGGCCGGACTTAAGGAGCGGCGAGGCCTCCGCCCGGCCGTTGTTTTATGGCACAAGATTTGTTTTGCGTTCAGCAGGTGGCGCACTGCAAGCACGCAATTTTTAAATTGTGAGCCACAGCATTTCCACTCCCGTCTCCGACAACTGTAGCGATTTCTTTTTGTTTGAATGTGTTCATGGAATTTCTGCGTGTACTGTGGCGTGATATGAAGTTACTGCGATCGTCTACAGCGTCAGAAACCATGCTGAGATGAAAACATATCCCCGCTGCATGTTTTATTCAAAGTGACAAAAAAGTAAATTCTCAAGAAGAAAAGTGAGGTGGGGGGGGGTTCATTATGTGAGTAAATACAGTACTTCTGCCTGCTTATTTGATAATCCCTTGCATTTGCCCCACTACATAAAACGCAGGCTTTTATACAAGCCAGAGGACATGTACTCTACAAAAATCAGTTCTCTTAAATACTGGCCACAGATGCATTGCTGCTCCAGAGTTTTCGTTGTGTCGGTCTAGATTAAGGTATCTGGGAAGCAACCATGACTGCTCACACAGCCTCTCTTATTTGCCTGCCCAGAGCAGTTCCTTGGTAGCTCAAAAACTGCTCCCTAAATACAAATTATATGGTCAAATAAAATACGGAGGCACTCTGGACCAGTTCTGAGCAGCCCAAAGTGACAAATAACACGAGGCTTAACGATTTGAAAAGATTCCCTAAGAAATGGCAACAGACACACAAACCCTAAACAAAAGCTGTATTTCCTCTGCAGCTAGTAGTACACTGCTGCTGCACACCCACTAAGAACTTGGTGTGGATGTCTCCCCGTCGCCTTGCTGCCCCTCGGAGACTGGTAGCAGCATGGGTGCTTTTAGCAGCACACTCAGCTTCTTCGGCAACTGTTCGGCCAACTCCAGCATGCCGTGCATCGCGCTGTAGAGGTGCGCATAGCACTTGCACAGGCTACACAAACCACAAGCCCAAAAACAAAACCTTTTATTACTCCACAAAAAGCAGTACAACACTGCCAGGTATCCTAAGAACAGGCCGTCGACTCCTCATCGCCTCGTTCCCCCTCGGGGACCACTGGTGGCAGCAGGAGCGCCTCGCGCAGCTCCCCCGGCTCCCTCGGCAGCTGTTCGGCCAAGTCCGGTGTGCCGCGCACCGCGTCGTAGAGGCGCGTGTAGCGCTGCCACAGCCGCTCGAGGGCCGCCTGCCGCACGGACTGCTGCCGCTGGCGACCAATGAGCAGCGCCAGCGGTGGCAGCGCCCCCCATGCGTCAGGCTGGTCGCAGAGCTCGTCCAGGCCGCGGCTGACAGCCTGCAGGCTCAGGGGTTCGGGCAAGGGGGAGCGGGGGGAGGCAGGCTCGTCGGCCAGGGCGCTGCCAAGGCGGCTCAGGAAGTGCTGCACCTGCTCCTCCACTGCACACAAGGGGGAAGAGAAGAACTTTGCTTGCAAAGAGCTGAGCAAATCGCACTTCGCACGCTTTTGAAAAAAAAAAAAAAATGAGTATGGAGTGGTGGGACCGGTACTACTACTAGTTTAGCACCGAGGATTTCGTAGCACAGCTAAATATGCTGAGGAACTTGTGAAGGTTTTTCTGGATACTTAAGTCTACTGAACTGCCCTGCTGGAGGACTCAGGAATAAAGCCCGTGCGAAGAATGCGTGCAGCTACGACGCCGCAAGCATCATCAATGTTCAAGTGTTCTACAGACGCGTACGAGAGCTGCGACATCTTTAAACAGCACCCAGTCTGCCTGCTCCTTTAATTTGCTGCAGTGAACAAAACTGTCAGGGCATTTGTGTACTAGAACTTGGGACGATCACTTTCGCAAAGTCTGCTATCCAACTTCAGCTCAAAGTACCAAAAAATAGCGGAGTACAACAACCAATCTGTTGGTTGTTGCACTGCACTATGTCAACTGCTTTTTGTGCAAGATATGCACATGTAACCATCTGCAAGTTTCACTACCTCTGGTGCAAGATGGTGCAAGCAAATACACACACACACACAAGCACGCACGCACACAATTTAACACACAATGCAAGTCATACGGGCACCGAGCAGACAATTCAATGCAGCCTGCTAGAATCTGCAGAAAAGTGGGACAGCGGGAACAGCCGCTGCCACAATACAGAATAGCACAAACAAAACACAGCTCTGTGGCTACAAAACACAATTCTTTTCTTGCTGCGTGTGCACATGGCACGCAGCCAATGCGCATGGCACGCTCACCTGCACTCGTCTCATCGCTCACTGACGTGCACCGCAGAAGCTGCCTTAACCCTTTCAGATGGCACTCGCTATTTCCCTCTACAAATTTTTTTGGTTGTTTCTATGCTCTGTATCTCACCAAATAAGATGAACTGGCATGTCGCTGACCCCAACACAATCTTTTTTTTACAGTCATGTACATAGCGTCACAGAGGTCAGGAGCGTCAAGTAGTGCTGAATATTTCCACATACGTATATAGTTGTGTGAAATGCATTGTTTCTATATTTTTTTAGGGCCACAGTTCTTTTAAAGGAACGAGGATAAAGAGTTGAAGGAGCTCACTTGCTGAAGTTGTCGCGTGCGTGCCATTTTGTTTGTTTACGGTCGTAGTAATCTTACTTAGTAATCCTGCTTGGAACTTAAATGGTTTGCAGTATATGATAAATAAAAATAAAATAAATAAAAACTAGCCGCCAGATGGCCCTCAAATATTCACTGTTAGACGAAGTATACAAAATTATGCTAAACTAGAGAAAACGTTCAGTTCTAGTATTTCTTTTTGTAAAAAGCCGCTGGACTGAAATGTACACAGTTGTGTACCCAGCATCTGAAAGGGTTAAAGCTGCGTTCATGCACGTGTTTTTTTTTCTATTTTTTTTAACACGAAAGTGTTTCATTCCAGGATACACAAATATTTGAGTGACGTCATATTCGCCACGGAACTGACGCCAGTACAACGAAGCAAGCGGTCTGTAAAGGGTGCACCACTGCACACAGGGTGTTCTTGTGGGGAAGAAACCTTTAGATTGATTTGATTGATTGTAGGGTTTAACGCGCCGATGCAACGCAGGCGATGAGGCCTGCCGTAGTGGAGAGCTCCGGATTAATTTTGGCCACCTGGGGATCTTTAAACGTGCGCCGAATGCAACCTTTAGAACCAAAGAGTACGTTATACTTAGGGCGTTTTTTGCTTTTCGCCTCCATCAGAAAAGCGGTGGCCGCGGCCGGGAATCGAACCCGCGACCTCGTGCTCAGCAGCGCAACGCCTTAGCCACCGCGGCGGGTGCAACCTTTAGAACCAAAGAGTACGTTATACTTAGGGTTGTACATTTTCGGGTTTTATATTTTAACACAAAAGTGTTCTATGCCGGGATACACCAAGATTTCACTGACGGCATATCCGTCACGGAAATGACGGCGGTACACCTTTGCCGAAGCGACCCGCCAGCAGGACGTCGCTCGCCAAGCACCCCCACAAGACAACCAGCGACCCGCAAATCATGCTCAGCTGCAGATTTCGCTGCACATTTCACTTTCGCGTTTTACCGATTCCTCTGACAGAGCAATCAACCACAATTTTTTTTCAGTGCTTCAGCCTCATCTTTCATCATGCTGCACACGTGATTCCAGTAGCATGAACATGCCAGGCAAATAGCAAAAGGCTATAATGCTAGGCTAGACGGCAGCTTTGATAAAACTCGTCACATCCAGCATGAAGCTGAGAGAGCATCAGAAAGACACATCATCGTCTAATTACAGACTTCGTTGCAGCAAAGGGTGTTTGAAATACGAGTTAAATATTTTGACCTGCAATAAAAAAGGAGCGCGACATTTCCCTTTCATCTCCGAAATGTGGTTATTTCGTTGCGTACCGGCATGAGGCAAGATCCAAGTCCACCCGCTACGTGTTTAGGTTAATTATAGTGCACAACATTTGCAGTGAATGCCCGCTACAGCTGTAACGAAATATTGGTTATAACGAGCAAATCGAGGCGCCCCTTCAGTTTCGTTATAACGAGCTTTAGCTGTATAACAGCAAAACCTATCTGAAGGGATTATTTACCCCACTCACACTGCCACATAACGCACGATCAAAGAAATGAGTGCAAGTGCTGTGTAATGTCCCATGGCCTGTCATTTACTTTACCAGCCACAAATCTGTACAGTAACCGCTGCAGTAACCGCTCCCTGCATTGCAAAGAAAGCCACCTCCTGCCTTCTTTTGCCTGCTCGCACGAACAACTAAACAACCAATACTGTTAAAAAAAACTTAAACGAAATACAGCCTTTGCATACGTAAATGTGAGCACTGCGGTTTAAAACAAAGCTGAATTTCCGGTGAATGTCAGGTAAGAAGTAGAAATCTGGAGAGATCTTTCAGTCTTCTATTCTTTATTGGGATCTGGGAAGTTTTTCTGAATTTAGTGCACACGTATGGTTGCTTGATATTGAATTTGACATCTACATTTCCACCTGTCTGACTATTCAAGGCTATTTGAGTTGAAATAACCTTGGTCACCGCGATACTTCTCGTTTTTAATACGCTTTTCTGCTCTCATCTATGCTACTGTCAGTTGGTATGGGCATCTGGAGCTCAAGCGTCAGAACAAAAGTTGTATACACCTCAAAAATGCGCATTGCGGGCTGTTGCAAATTTAGGCTATGGAGATCACACATCCCATTTATTTATTAAGTAGTACAGCTAAACCTCTATGTAATGAATTCCTGAATTTAACGAAGTTTTAAATTCCCCATTGCCAACCCCACTGAAGCCTATGTGTTCTTGACATCTATGAAATGACGGCTAATGAAGGCTATGTAATGAAGGCTTCGACAACTAATCTGGATGCAACGAATTCGCTACGCTGATGAGCCATTGTTTTTTGCACTTTTTTTGAAAAACTGTCCGGAGAAATGCACTAATTTCGCGGACTTCGTCCGTACCGCAAACTACCGTATTTACTCGATTATAAGGCGGTCACGATTACAGGGCGAGAGGGCAGTTGGAGAGCCGAAGAAATCGAAATATAACATAAACTGAGCCTCGGATATAAGGCAGGGTAGGACTTTGAGAGCACGGATTTTGGGAAAAAACGCCGCCTTATATTCGAATAAATATGGTACGTTGCATTTCCATGTGTGAATTTGGTGTCGGTTAAAGGGACCCTGCAACACTTACCATCGACTACGCAGAATATATTTTGGGGTAAAGTCGACTGTCCCAGCAACCCCATCCCTCAAGAATTAGAAAATCCGTTCACTATCACCGAAACTGCGTGCGATAAGAAATTGCGCATAATCGTTCCCTCTCAACTCAACTGCGGACAACGTGATGAAAGTGAAAGCTGTGCGCACTTTCCCGGAGAGGGGGGCAGCTCGCGGCGTTATTTTCGGCGGCCTTCGATATATCACAGGCCGGGGAGTTTTCTCCTTTTCTCCGAAACGTAGAGGGTCTATTTTAAAGTCTGGTGCCACAAAAAAAGCAGGCATGGCTGCCTGCTCGCAAGCGCGCGCTTAGGCTGGTAGGGCATTGTTAAAGCAATAAATGTTTGTTGTCGAGTGGTCTCGTTGAAACCAGAGTATTGAGTTCCTCACTCAAACTCCGTGCGCACTCAAAACACCAAGAAAACACCAAAACTATGCGTACAGATTCAGGCATAGAAGAGGTTGGTACACAACGCCGACGACGGCAGATCGTCACAGGAAGTGCGAGAATTAAGCCGCAAAGTTGACCAGCGACAGCCGATCGGGCAGCCATGGCCTATGTGACGTCCCTTAGGCCATGCCAGGGGTTGCATAATGAGGACAACTGAAGAGAGCGCGGTTGGTTTTTCCGCGTCTTTCACAGTGATTTGCGCGCTCACCGCTTCACGTGCATGTGTCATATTTGGCTTAGGTATTCCTGGCAGTGTAATCTAAACGACACGCAGGTTTACTCGCACTGCTCAAAGAGTGTTGCAGGATCCCTTTAAATGTTACGCCTGCCTGTCGGCGTGTAGTCGTGCGTCTCAACTGCTACTATCTGTGGTGTCGGTTTGAGGGAGATGAGTTCTGCTGCCACAAAACGAAAAGTTCTGTCTTTTCAAGACAAACTCGCAATTTTAAATGCCGCTCCGCTGGCAACAAAGAACAACGGGGCGCCGCCCGGGACCGCATCCCAGCTAGCACTGTCTTGACAATTTCGAGTGCCCAAAAGAGTGCCAAGTTCGCGAAAAAAAGCGCCCTTTTAGCACCGAGTTAAAGGGACACTGAAGTGAATTTGTCAAGCTCCCGTTTTTGCTCGCACTACGTAGACGGGCTCAAATTAGCACACTTTTCATCGTTTTCGGTTGACAAATCGGTAATTAGTTTACAAATCGCGAAAGAAGAAAAACTACCATGCGCGGTTTGCGGCGGCCGCACCAACTAAAGCTGTGACGTTAGGAGGAGCTGACACCGTGATTGGACGATGCCCAAGGTGAGCAACCAAACAAGTTTCGGTTTCGGTTCTGTAAAACACAACCGTTGGCGTTGTTGGATGGGCATTCTCAATAACTCAGTAATCATCGTACCGCGCTTCTGCCATGTTGTCAGCTGTAAAAATGCATAAAGATAAGCCTCCTAGGACGGATCGGAATCGTAGCATTCACTAGCCGAAACCTACGCAGTGCATGAACGCCCTCCGCGTACCCGCAGACGCCCAAATGTCATGCGCTTTTCCCCCATATTTGGAGCTTGCCTCACTCATGCTGTACCGTAAAAGCGTGTTCGCACCATGCCAAGGGTCTGTTCATTCTGGCCTGTGCCACTGCCTGCAAGCAGTCGGTGCTTATGGCAACAGCACGCCAACGAGAACTGCGCTAGCGCGCCAGTGCCAGCCTGCGCGCGTTTTGTGAACTAGTTCGTGGAGCCATGAACGCTGCGGCCCAAAAAACGGTGAACTCAATATAGAAAACATCGGCGGAAAATGAAAAAGTTAATTTACAAAAAAAAAAAAAAAAAAAAAAACCCACGTACCCGCGGGGATTCGAACTCGTGACTCGCAAAATACTTGCGGTGGCAATCCTAGCAACCCAGACCGCTCGGCCACGGAGCGGGCTGCATTGGCATTGGTAATATAGGGTATATATTGTACAACCAGTTTACACTTTTATTTAGGTATGGCATTTCAAGCAGCTTAGGTGACTATTTGTTGTATTGCGCTCGTGCAGTAAGCGTCCCCCGAGTTTCCACAATAGCTCACATCTAGCAATTGCATTTCGTAGACGGAAAAGCGTTCGCAGATGCGTAGTCGTGCTGCTGACCGCTGTGCTTGTTCGCCCAGCGCAAAAAAGTGCTTCCCGCACCCTAGTTTTACGCTGTACGGTAAAAATATCAGTTGATTTTATTTCCTTAGTACCTATACTGACTTCGCTGACTCTTCTCCCGCCTTCAAGAGGCCTTATATTTTCCTACTGGCATACCAGTCAGCGAACGTCGCATGTTGCGCTTGTGCAGCGCTGTGTGAAGCGACCTTGACTTGGAGCTAGATACAGTGTACAAACTAACCAAGTAAAGAAAGGCAAATTCTACCATTCACAAACGTGTCCTGGCTTCGTTTCAACTGACCGAACGAATTGCGACGACCCGTCGGCGGGCGGCGGACGAAACGCTGGGCCGACTGACTCTGTCTGAAGGCCGGGGAGCCGTGCAGTAGCGCAGCCAATTGCCAGCTTATCCCCTCCTGACGTCACACGAAAACGCCGCAGAAATGGCCGAGCGTAAAGAGAGGAGGACAGCATTTTCGAATTAATTTTTCTACTAAATAAAATCGCGTAAATGCGCCTAAAGTGGTCGAAACATGGCCTGGGGACTCCGGACTACAATTTGCGCAAGTATAATCCCGCAATGTTTACATATCACTTCAGTGTCCCTTTAAGGTATCGAAAAGTGTCAAAAGGGACACTTAAGTTACCTTATGAATACGGGGGTAAGTAACGATGCGCACTGTTGTTGGTACAGGGCGCACTATGCTTGTTTGAGCTGTCCGCCGTGTAGTGCCTAAGCTCGTGGGAAAGCAGCAGGCACAACTCACACAGTTTTTCACGTGAAATAAATCCTTGAGCGGTGAGTTAACCATCACTGATGTGCAGCATTTGGGCTTCGCTTCTTCTTCGTTCACGCGAGCCTTAACTCAAAACCTGCATCTAACGAAAAATTGTGAAGTTTTGTAAACTATGTTATATCCAGGTTTTAATTGTACAGGGTTTTAACATTTTGTGTTGCACGTGAACATAACCTGTTGTTGTCTTAAGATCTGAAATTCGAAGAAATAGTGCGATTCAGAGAGGCTTAGCGCATTTGCAGCCAAACATTTTGTGGCGTCTGACACGAAATTCCACGAACAAATTATGCACTCCAAATGTTAAAATACTCTGTTCCACACATAATAAGTTCGAGCTTACAGAACAGCCCTTGAGTCTCCTTTCAGGTACTGTATTTTCGCGCATTCAACCCACACCAAAAATTTCGAAAATTTCCGTGGCAAAGTTAGGGTGCGGATACCGTATTTACTCGCATAATCCTCGCACTTTTTTTTTTGAAAAGTCAATGCAGAGTTAGGGGTGCGAGAACTACGCGGGGACAAAAAATCCGGTGCACAGTGTTGCTAATTTGCCTTATGCCAATCCCGCTAAATGTAGCGGTCGTTTTTTGTATTTGTAAGCTCAGTGTTGCCAACAGCAGCTATTTCTTTTTATTTTATTATTTACAACGTTAACAGTCTCGGACTCTCCCGTCGATCAGCGATCATGAAATTGCCGCCTTTGCTTTCTGGCGCGCGCCTTATCTCGTCGTCGTATGTGCGTGCCCTACTCCAGTAACGCACGTTGAAGCAGCGGTGATGCCGAAGTGGCTGCCTGCGGCACGGTTGCCGTGTTCGATCGCGTACTCTTTCGCTTTCAATTTGAAAGCGGCAGTGTAGCTGGCGTTCTTCCCCATGGCGAAGCGGCACCAAGCACAAAACAAAGAGATCAAGAAGTTCTCAAAACGGCAGCGAGCTATCCACCACTGACGCGAGCGTGGAGGAAGAAACTTTTTCTTCCTCCATGGACGCGAGTGACTCACTGACCGCAGCCGCTCAACGGCGGGACCACGACGACGACACGACAGCCGCGACAGCGGGCTGCGCGAACACCGTCTAGTTGCGCGCACGCGAAACATGCGCGAAACCGGCTCAAGGACAGTGTGAGTAGCGTGTTAGGGCGCCCGTTAGGGAGTAGCCATGCAGGTTGTTAGGGCGCCTGGATGGCCTTGGATACACAGCGCTCTCCGCCGAACGGAGAGGCGGCGGGGGAGGGCGCGCGTTGGAGAGCACGTGCACCATGCGGGTTTCGCGAGCAGGCAACTTTCGCCGCTGCAAAGTTGGGGGTGCGAGGATTATGCGAGGAACCAAAAAATCCAAGATTTGGTGGCTCACATTAGGGGTGCGAGGATTACGCAAGTGCGAGGATTACGCAAGTAAATACGGTAATACGCGCGGCTTTTTCCTTTAGTGCAGCTTCACGGCACTGCGCGTTGTGCCCTGAACCTCCTACGCAGCAACACTGGCTAAGCCGTCCATGGCGGAGATTGCGCAAAACATACAAGGAGAAGTAAGAAAAAACAAAGACTAAAACAAGAAAAAAAAAAAACAAAGCACGGATGGAACCGAAGATGACCTTGTGTACAACAGTGAGGACTGCGGCTCAAGTGATAGCCCTAGCGAAGTGTTGTTTGATGTGTTGCTTGAGCAGTAGCATTGGTGCAGCCTTTCCAGTATCAAATGTGCGGCCAATATCTGAGGATTTTTTTTTTTTTCTGTCCTGCCAGGCTGAAAGTAGGGGTGCGGGTTATATGCAGGGGCGGGTTATACGCGTGAAATTACGGTAGTGCTCTATTAACCCATTCAGCCTTGATTTTCTTTTATTTCAAGCAAAACGGTGTTTTCCGTGTGTTTTCCTCAATTTTAGGGTCCCATAAGCCCACAAACAAAAAATACAGCTGGAAGTAAAAGTATTGAGTTCCCATTCATTAATGACGCAATTAAGACATCTGGCTATTAAGGGGGGACACTGGTCTTGAGGACCGAAAATTTGCCCAAAAATCAATTTTCTGTATTAATTTTATTTGCAGTCTACAGGACCCAAAGAATGTACCTGCAAAATATCATAGCTGTATGACAAGTATTCACAAAGCTGTCGCCCTTTGAATCCACCTAAATGACCATTTTTGCCTATGTTTGCAACTTCGTGCCCTGTTTTCTCAGAACCAATTTTTTTCCCACGTGGTCAGCTGTCGGGTGCAATATCTTGGGATGTACTGGTTCGATTTACATCATTTTTGCTGCATTCGAAAGCTTATGAACTGAACAGTGCAATAAAGCCACAAAAGCACAGAATTTCTTTTTGCTGGCACAAGATTTTATGAAGTTAGTTTTACAAAAACATTGGGCATTTGATGACCTGACATTTACGAATTTTACAGCATTTCAGAAACCATGCTAAAATTACTGCAGTGGTATAGTTGCACTCCCTGGTCCTTCTAGAGAACAAAGGGATAGAAGCTATTTGAGTATTTCATAGGTACATAATAAAAAAATTGCCCGAAACGGAGTGACATAACATGTTGCACAACTCTAAACTTACACCCCATAGACAAAAACTGACACCCATATTTGTGCTCAGGATGTTGAAATACACTCAATGTGTAAATCTCAAGCACATAGGTTAAAAAATAACAAAAATGTCCTCAAGACCAGTGTCCCCCCTTAAAAAAAATCATGTTGAGCAAAGACATCACTTTTGTACATTTTCCCAAACGTTATCGACTACATGAACCTACAACAACAACAAAAAAATTGACTTCGTAGTGCACCAATCTATCAATTTACAAGCCTGGGAATAAAACAGACACCGACATTTTTTTCACCCTCACTGTCCTAATTTTGACTTCACCGGAGCTTCTTCTTTTTCGTAGAGTGTACCTCCACTAAAAAGAAACAACACTGATATCTATTGCAACAGGCATCATTGAAGAGCGATTCCCCAGAAAACCAGCAGTTTTGGTTCCGTTCTCTATGCACTAGGGGAACTTTTATGCGATGGCGTCAATTGACACCACCAAGGCACAAAGGGTTAAACATGTTTATATAATGAGCTATAAACCTAGACAAATTGCATCCAGTCCTTGTAAATTGCAGAGAAATTCCAGCAGTGTACTTCTTTCCGTTATAGTGTCTTACTACGGTGATTATGTTGCCTTTTCGGTATTTTTTTCTAATGATTCTACGTGCTTCTAGTCACCTATGCATGCATGTAAACTGAACTTGAAAATGACCACTGGAATGCTATTTTCTTTTCTTTCGATCATAGCTTAGTATTGCTTGAACTACCTGTCAACAGACAGGAGGCCAATCCCCTTTCCACCTGCGCGGCCAACCACTAAATCTGAGGCAACTACAACAGACGATTAATGAGGACCGAAGTAATAATGGTTGACCAGTGATTGATAGGAATCACTAGTAAGGTGGGATCAAGGTGTATTAAAGGGACACAAGCGAATTTGCCAAGCTCCTGTTTTTGCTTGCACTGCGCAGACTGGCTCAAATAAGCACGCTTCTCATCGTATATGCGATTTGATCAGGGGATATTTATTTCATAAACCCTGAAAGAAGAAGAACTACCATGCGCTGCTTGCGGCAGCCGCACCAGCTAACAGCAGTGATGTCAATAAAAGGTGCTACGTGATTGGACGAGGTCCCCGATTAGAATTTAAACCACTTCCAGTCCTGTGGAACAACATGCTTGGCATCCGACGTTAAAATTGGATGGCCATTCTCAATATCTTGGTAATCGTTGTACCACGCTTCTGCCATGTTAATGCCTCAGATAAGCCTCCCAGGACGTCTTGGAATTAAGGCCTATGCAGTGGATGAACGCCCACCACATCACTGCAGATGCTCAAATGTGATGAGCTTTTCCCCCATCTTTGGAGCTAGCCTGGCTCGCGTCTGCATCGTAAGAGGCGTGTTCGCACCAGGCTAAGGAAGGGTCGGCCGATTCGAGACTGTGCCCACTGCCCTCAAGCAGTCGGTGCTTGTGGCAACAGCACGCCAACGAGAACTCGCTAGCACGTCAGTCTGCGCGCGTTCTGCAAACTCGCTTGTGGAGCAATGAACCCTACAGCGCAAAATTCAGCGTAGAAAACACTGCCCAAAACCAAATAAATCAGCTTAAAAAAATACACTGCACTATTGGAGATTCGAACTTTCGACATAAAAAATAACACACCTAGTGCTCCAGAACACTCGGCCACAAGCCAGCGCTGCCGAGGTTAGATATATAAGGTATACAATGTATACCCACTTTGTATTTTCATTTAGTTTTAGCACATCAGGCAGCTTAGATGACTATTTCTTGTATAGCGCTCATGCAGTAAGCGTCCCCCAAACTCCCACAATACATCACGTCTAGCAATTGCATTCTTAACGGAAAACGTTCGCAGATTGTGGTCGTGCTGCTGACCGCTGTGCTGTCCACCAGGCAAAAAAGTGCTTCCTGCTCCCTGGTTTTACCTGTCAAAGTTTCAGTTGACTTTTAGTACCCATATTAAACCTGACTCTTCTCCCGTTCAAGTTGGCCTTAGACTTTTCTAGCAGTGTAAAAGTCAGGAAGCGTTGCATGTGTGCTGTGCGGAGCTACTTGGACTTAGAGCTTGATACAGTTACAAACTAACTAACTAAAGAAAGGCACGTTCTTCCATTCACAAACGTGCAGTGGCTTAGTTTCAACTGAGCGAACGAATTGCACGACCCGCCGGCGGCCGGCCAACTAAACACTGGCTCGCTGATTACTGTCGGAAGGTCGGCGAGCCATGCAGTAGCCCAGTCAAGCCAAGCCATGTGTTTTGACCTCATACTAAAGTCGTAGAAAATTGCGGAGGATGCAGAAAGACAGCATCTTCGCATTGGTTCGTACTAAAAAATAAAGCGTAAACGCAGCAAGAGTGGTCGAAACATGGCCTTTTTGCGCTCGTAATCCTGCAATGTTTACAAATCACTTCGGTGTCCCTTTAAGGGGGACCGTGTTAAGACAAACTAAGGACTGTAAAATACTGCATTTTCACATGTTAGCCCACTTATCCATATAACCCGCACCATTTGAGGTCCACGAATAAATAAAATAAATATCCCTGAGTATCTCTCACACATTTTATGCAGGAAAAGCTGGACCATAATTCAAGCCATACCCATCATCATCATAGCGTGAAGCGACGTTTTTTGAGTACTGGCACTGGCACTCTTTACTCTGGAATGGCGCTTTTAATTTGTGTAAAACTCTAGCTGACTTGACCAATATTTTTCTCAGGTTGTTGTATTGCTGAGCTGTGTGTGTGAAAAATGAGCACAGTCTGTCAGTGGGACAAGGAGTGGCTTAGTCGCTATTGCTGCTGTAGGGAACAGCGCGAATGCCATGAGGCTGCACTGAAGGAAATGCCTCGCCACATAATCTGCACCTCTACTTTAGCCCTGGAGTTTTCGCATTTTGGTGCGGCTTATACGCGTGAATATAAAGTGGTGCAGCTGCTGTGTTCAAGTGCACATCAAAGGCGCCCACCACAACTGTACACCAGGCACTCGCCTTCTAACCACACAAGCAGGCAAAAGAGAGGACACTTGTCTTAAAACAACTTTCAGCCCTTGGCTCTGGGACCTCCTCCTGTATGTCACTCATGTATGCATAATCACTCAACAAATAAGCTCTTTTTCTGATTCTGAACTTCTCTTATTTTCACGTAAACTCTGCGAAACTTGCCAGTCCTGCTGCTTTTTCCCGGCTGATTTCGAATATGCCATTGTTTTTTTTCAGCTGGTCAATTAGTTCCCAAGATAATAGGAGATAATCAGCCATTTTTGGTCAAACAATGGACAAAACAGTGTTGCCCGTAAAACTGTAATCTTCATGTTTTCCAATACTACGAGCCCTGTTAAGGGCAGCAATTGAAGCAGTTTTGTTTTTGATGAATTGCTTGGAAGTACAGCTCATTAAACTTTCGTGTTTGAAATGGGCACTCAAAATCTTGCCACTGGTGCAACCACAGTTTTAATGAGCTGTAAAATTAGTTCCAAGCAATGCATCAAAAACAAAACTGCTTCAATTACTACACTCAACAGGGTTAGTAGTATTGGAAAACAAAGATTACGGTTTTACGGGCAACACTGTTTTGTCCATTGTTTGACCAAAAATGGCTGATTACCTCCTATTATCTTGGGAACTAATTGACCAGCTGAAAAAAAAAAAACAATGGCATATTCAAAATCAGCGAGGAAAAAGCAGCAGGACTGGCAAGTTCCACAGAGTTTACTTGAAAATTAAAAGTTTTACTACCAGTGTGTCCCCCCCTTAAGTGTGCCAAAAAATGCCTCCCGACTGCGACGCACACGCAAGCGGCAGCGGCGACTGACTGACCGAGGCACTCCATGTGCGGCCTCTGGCGTTCCTCCAGCTCCTCCAGCCAGGGCTCGGTCATCTCGAGCACGGCCAGTCCCGTCTGGGCCAGCTGCAGGCAGTTGAGCAAGTGCACCGACCGGTCGGCCGGCGCAAGTCGACTGGACAGCTGCTCGCAGGCAGACAGCGCGGGCTCCAGGACCTGCGGAAAAAGAGCACACCAAAGCACCCCTCTTCATCGCAATGCTCCCAAATGTGGAGCTGACGGATGCGAACATCAAATTTCGGACATAATTTCGGATATAGTGAGGAGCGGAAGCCGACTGCAAGCAGAACATGAATACCTTTCGAGTACAAACACAGTTGCTTGAGTGCGTACGGAGCTTCGAAAACATAGCTGCAGAAAAAACTAGCTCGGCGCCTTGGGCAGTCAGGACTTGAGACACCTCGCTTTTCACGTACGGGTGACTTGGTGATAAGAAAGTGCTATGAAAATTATAAATAAGTTTTAAGGCAAGACGACAAAGCCATGGAAGAAAACAGTTGACACACATTGATTGCCATGAACAAATGCAGGTACCTGAACACGCTGTGGATACAAGGAGAGCGTATCTGACTGGTCCCTCCAGTAATTTAAAGGAGCCATGAAGACAAAACACAAGTTTGGTTCATTCAAAAGATTGCCTCGTTAAAATCATACTGACACCACTTTTATTGTAAACTGCGCTCAAATAAGCTACATAATTAGGAGAAAAGGGAATGGCCAAGCGACTCACTAGCTCATTTCCCACAACAAAACCTATGATGTCATACCAGCCAGCTCTGCGATTGGTGGAGGCTGGCAAAAGCAAATGCAAATTGAGCAAAGCTTATAAGCTTGCCGAACGAGCTGTTTGCGTCTAAATGTAATGGATATCCATTTTACAGCGGTAAGAATTGTGCGGCAAAACAGCCAAAGTTACGAAAATACACGTAAACATAGAAGTACCAATAGCACTGCTGTTGGTACTGGGCGCACTGTGCTTGTTTTAGCTGCACAGCACTCCGCCACGTTGGAATTGTTTTACAGAACACTGGCCGAATGACGTAAGCGACGTTGCCTTACGTGACCGTGTTTGTCAAGCATACCCCAGGCTTCACGAAGCGATTACTTTCTACCATAACAAAAACAAGCCAGGTGTAAATACAGTCACAAACAAAGCAACGGCAGAGTGCTGAGCATGCCAGCGCCATCTGGGAGGTTGGACAGCAAGAGAGGCTGCAGAGCCAAATGACGCAGTGGAAGTTATTTTGTGCACGCGCTGTTATGTCTTCATTGCAGATGTCACCGAAACACACAATTTGGCGGGAGAATCAAAATTTTAACCTAAGTGGAATAATTTCTCAGTGCATACGGCATCATTTGCTGCCGCACACGACATCTTTTGAATAAAACAAACTTGTATTTTGTCTTCATGGCTCCTTTAAAGACGCCAGATTTCCATTATTATAAGTGACTGCACATAACCATCAACAGCCTACTTAGGTCCACTGCAGGGCGGAGGCATCTCCTGTTGACCTCCGACCACTCCTGCCTGGTGCTGTTTGAGTCCGTTCCTTCCCTTTGAATTTTCTTATTTCATCTCTACGCCGAGTTATTGGCCTTCCTGTTACCGCATTTTCCGGTGTATAAGTCGCGGTTTTTTTCTGGAATTTTCGCTGGTGCATGTTATCTACCAGTGCAACTTATGTGTGGAATAAATCCAGTGTGTGGCGACCGCGTGTGGCCCGCGCTTAAAAAGATGGCTGCGTGCTGCGTGATGTCAGCGCACGTTGAGAGAGACAGCTCTATGGTCTAAAAGAATCCGAAGCCCACCGCTTCAGCGTTTCTCATAGCCTGTATGTCACTTCGGGACGTTAAACCACACGATGTGCAGCTTTTTCCAGTCAAAAACAGAATGATCATGGCCTGCGACAACCGCGCGCCACCTTCTGCCACACCCAGTAACTACGTAGTTCAGAATAAATTCAAAGTACTAACATCAAATTGGGTTGCAACGACAAAATGCAGCTTGTAAATATTACAGAGAGTGTTACTCTGAAGGAGGTAAAGCTGCTGCTAATTTTTAATACGACAGCTTGCTGGTCAGTTTCAATTTTCGGGCAGCTTCCATTTGCGTCACTTCCGTCCGCCATAACACCTTTATTGCACTGATTTACGTAGACAGGACGCAAGACGCGCGCGACATTCGAAGAGATGGCCAAATGGGTCTCGATTTCTACAAAAACAGTTGTAGCCCAGTTCATGAATGCCAGACTGATCCCGTCCGTGAGTGATGACGATCTTGGCGAAGAAGACACCAGTAAGTCGGATGGCAACAGTGACGCGCCGGCGGAAGTGCTACTTGAAGTTGCTGAACTATTGTTAGCAAATCGGAGGAAGAAGGCTTCGAGGGTTTTGCCTAAACGCCGTCTGTAAGTACATGCCATCAGTGTGTAAACCATTTTTGAGAAGTTAGTTCTGTCTAGACTTTGGACGGTTTATGCACGTGTCTAGTACTGCATACCCGGGGGATGCTTTGCGAGGCGGCGGCCGCTGCAACCATGTAGCTTTGCTGCACTTTCCAACGAACTGATCCTCTACGAGTTTACCTGAATAAAAAGTGCATCTTGTAACCGGTGCGACTTACATACGTTTTTTTTTCTGGAAAAACTGTCGTTTTGAGGGGGGTGTGACTTATACAAAGGTGCGACTTACAGACCGGAAAATACGGTATTTGAAGTTTTAAATATTTGCACGCCCCTGGTATCATTTCAGACCATTCCTACTGGTTACCACGATCACGCCACATTCAGTACGAAACCAACACATTAAAACCTCCAAATTCACAGTGCTGAAGCACAAGCCAAGGAAATGCCGCAGTATCGTAAAATCTACAAGAACTTCTCTTCAGACAATGAAGACTGCAGTGTCTTTGTGGGAGCACTTGCCCCTTCCATAATGTGGTGGCTATTGCAGTCCTTACAGATCAACACTCAATGCGTTGGGTTTCCTTTGCAGCTGCTGTTACTCGACTACGCACATAACGCGTGAACAGCAATTACACCATGGCCTGGTGAAGCGCAATAACTCGTCTGATAACGTCCAATGCAAGCCAGGTTATCAGGCCACACAGTCAGTAAACCGCCCATACAGCTGCGCCACCTCTACACAGGGACATTATAGCGCAAACCATTCATGTGCCAAGACCCACTCCACACTACCCCACAATTACAATAGAGGTCCCAATTCCAATCGCCAAAGTGGCCAGGACAGTAGGTGAGGAATTGCCCCAAATTATAACTTAAAGGAGCACTGACACGAAAATTTTATGTTAGGCTTTTATTGCTTTTATCGATGCTTAATGATCTGGCGAACCTGAAACAGCACTTCGAATACTTCAGTGCGCGATAGTTAATTACACTGAACGGCCTGAAATCGTTTGTTTCAAATTGCTGCGCTTTCATCCCGAACGGTGCATATGACAAAATCCCATGCTGACCTCACCGCTTTGTGCGGACGTCACCAGCACCCGCTTGAGAGGGCGTTGCGCCCGCTCGCCGCTCGTGGGGCCGCGCGCGTGAAGTGACGTCACGAGTTTTTGACGAGCGCTGTCGCGTCACTTCTTTTGGCTTCACGGGGTGATGTCACGCTGACGTCCATTTGCTGAGTGCCGCTCCGCTCTCTCTGTCGGCGCGATAAATGAGATCCCATTGAACTATGTTCTTCGCATCGCAGGCCGCTCGTATTTCAGCCAGGGTTTTCTGTTGAGTGAAGGAAGTGAACTGTGCAATAATATTAACACCGAAAATTGGTGTCAGTGCTCCTTTAAGTTCTGCAGAGTGACCTTCTTCTAATGTTTTTAACAGTATCCTAAGACAATAAACCGAGAAGTGGCTCAACACCTGACCGTGAAGCAGCGCGATGAAGCAACCAGTACAACAGGCCACACACACAAAGCTAATAGCAGCTTGTGTGAGCAAACCAACCTAGCAGAAAATGCTCTCAGCAGAACGAACACCGTGTGGAAGTGCCTACGCTCGCTTGTTTCACCAAATTGCTGGTTGATAAAGCACCAACTGTTGGTCGAGGGGCTTGGAATACTGCCAAAAAAGAGGCACTTTGGCAGAGAAATGTCGGGACTTCGTAGCATGTCAAAATTGGCCTGACCACGATTGTATCACCTACTGCAAAAAGCTTTGAACACGGCTGCGAATGCTCGCTGATTTCGAATTGTCCGTGTGACACCTGAGATACAATGTGGCTGCTCTAACGCGGCGGTGTAGCGTAGGAGGTCTGCGAATATCTGACACTTACGAATACTGATGAGAATAACCGACTACTGACTTGTTTTCGAACTGAAGAACACTTCAAAAACTTCTAAGGATTTCAAAAATATTCCCAGGCTTGAAAATGTGAGTGCTAATGTACTCCCAAACATAAAACTCTGCTTTGCTGAACACGACAAATGCCCGTCTAAAGTGCATGCAAGATCTGATCTTTACAACGAGTTAGAATTGGCAGGGAACGGGTTCTATCAGACTTTAACTGCTTCCGATTGACCACCGCTCTCATGCAGTTCACATTTTCTGCCAATGGCGACAGGCTTTCACACAATGCACCACTGAAGCGCGGCCAAGCGGCAAGAGCCAGGTGCTCTTCAAGGAGTGCCTCTTATTTCCTTGGCATTGAACGAAATCCACTTTCCTGCTTTCCTTTTTCCACCCTGATATTGGCAGCCAAGCTGACCCAGTCAACACTATCCAGATAAAAAAGCCCAGCTGCCTACCGACATATTCCCAGATTTCTGAAGAACTGATGTGCAAAATTCCTCTTTGCTTTAAGCAATTCAGTATGCCACCCATCGGATAAGTCAAGCCTGCAAAACATCAAGACGACATTTTTCCCTACTAAACTTTTAGCACAAGCCCAGAGGATGCCCATATCACCAAGTATGTGAAGTAGAGTCGGAGTTTGAGGCATTAGCCCTTTCGGTAAACTCTACCAATTACCGTATTTCCGCGCGTGTAACCTGCACTAAAAATGCGAAAATTTCTGTGGCAAAGTAGGGGTGCGGATAATACGCGGGGTTTTTCCTTTAGTGCAGCTTCACGGCAATGCACGTTGTGCCGTGAAGCTCCTACGCAGCTAACATTGACTAAGCCTTCCATGGCAGAGACTGCGCAAAACATACAAAGATAAGGAAGAAAAAACAAGAACGAGCACACTCTAACAACAGAATTTATTGTGCATTGTGACTTTCACCTTGCAGTCAGCGTATTCTACTCGCTAAATATATGCCTTTCCTGTTTACATGTTATGCAGGGTTCGTACAGGCTTCAAAAGCAAAAATTCAAGGGTTTTCAAGGACTTTCAAGGACCAGAAAACACATTTTCAAGGTCCCCATCTAATGTTTTATCTCGGATTATTTTATAACTTTTCCGACACAACGCAAAAGTTTTTTTGCACATGCCTAAGCAATTAGTGCACATTTAGATAGGTGCTAAGGGGTTCGTAAATGCTCCGCCAGCTTTATTTTTTACCTTATGGCTGGTATTTAGAGTTTTTCTTTTTTCTTGGCGTTTTGCTGAGGCTGTTCGATTTCAAGACTTCGTAATGTTGCCTGCATCTCTTGCTTTGTCAGCAAGAGTATCAGCCGAAATTAAATCCGCAAGTGTTGCTGCAAGGCAGGATGAACAATGTACACGTCCACCATTTGCACGTAAAAGCAAACGCAGATGGAGCGTATGAGGCACAGCAAGTATGCAATGAGCGAGCGTCCACAGACTAGATGGAAGATGCAAGATAGAGAACAGAAGCCGGCTTCACTGGATTGTATTATGACATGGATTGGATTGACAAGTGCCTGCTCCCAATGTTGCCTTCGTAATAAAGAAAATCCACCAAACTTGTAATTTTACGCAATACACTGAAACTTGATTATTACAATGTTTCTTTACCTAAAATTCACGATGAACACTTTAAATTCTTGTGAAAAGACAGGGCCATTGATTCTCTCCGGAAAAATCAAGGGTTTTCAAGGACCATGTTAAAAATTCCAGGACTTTCCAGGCCTTGAAATTGACACTTCTAAATTCAAGGGTTTTCAAGGCTTTCAAGGCTTTCAAGGACCTGTGCGAACCCTGAGATGTGTTGCTTGACAGTAGCTTTGGAGCAGCCTTTCCTGTATCAAATGTGCGGGCAATACGCGCAGATTTTTTTTTTTTCTTTTCAGGCGAGCAGGGGGTGCGGATTATACGTAGAGGCGGGTTATACGCACGAAAATACGGTACATTGAGACATGAATGACGTTGCCATCAGCAAGAAACTGTGTCTAGACGGTTTTCACACCAGCAATGTTGGCAGCTTCAGAGCACGGCCACTTGGTGAGGTGTCACTAAATCACTACGCATGCCATCCTGATTGTGCTCGTGGCTCAAAGTGAAAGCTGAAGATGTCGGCTATTTTCCAGATATGAAGAGAGATATGGAGATATGAAGAGGATCAAGATATGAAGAGAGAGAGTGAGACCTAGTCACTGACCTAGGTTCAGGTGGGCCAGAATGTCCTCAGAAATGTTCTGCATATGAAGACAGAGCGCCTCCTGGCCGGGGGAGCCAGCCAAGTCTCCCATGAGGTGATGGGGGGAGGAGGCGATAGGAGATTGGGGTGAATTTACGGTTCGCATGATCGTGCAGTCGAATGGGAGGAAGATGGTATGGGGTTGGCCAGGGCATTGGCGGACCCGGGGATAGATCTCGGGAAAGCGCATTTATTAGGAGGACAGACGAAGCAGTTGCGCTCCCCCCGCCACTTTCCGAACATTTCTCTATGACAGCACAGAATCTTGTTCCTGCGATTGGCAGCTGACAACTTGGGCCACCAGCAAAAAACGCCTCTAGTTCCGCTTCATCGCACTACTCGAGTGCTAACCCACAGCTAACACAGTGAGAAGAACTAGGTTTTCAATGACCCTCCATTGCATCAATGCAGCCAGCAAGTAGAATCGAATTTGAGTTTCACAATACAGTAGAATCTCGATGATACGAATCACACGGAACCGCGAAAAATATCCATGTCATCCGAAATTCATATGAACCAACACAGACAAAAAATTGACGTCTAAAAAAAGTTTTTGTTGATTCCTTTTCCTGCTTTTGCGTGAAGAAATCCGTGATGTCTTTCAGCTTTTTTATACATCTCCATGTCCTCAAGCCACGGCCGCTCGATTGCGCGCACCTCATGCGCGCAATCGAGCGGCTGTGGCCAAGCAGTCCTTTCTGGAGCGTGTAAAACTTTGCACTTGTCTCCTCACTCACAATCCCAAGCCTGAGTGTACTAGAAGAGAGAGGTGTGTCATTCAGGGCCGATTAGGGGAATCGCTTTTCCAATGAAAATTTCTGCTGAGGAACTCCTGTTGCAAGCCACACGCTCCTGGCAACTGCTCCTCACCAGTTGGCTCCACACATTTTCTTTGTTAAAATAATCCATATTTATTGCCCTAAATAGTCTTGTTTCTTCATTTCATGATATGAAGTTTTATAAAAGCGGCCAAATAACTTCTTATATTGATTTACAAACTCATAGGTGGCGCTGGCTGCAACAAAAGTTCTCTGGGCAACGCCTGCACTCCACACAACTTTTTCATCGTAAGAGGGACCCGCGCTCTCCATTAGTTTTTGTTTCCCCAAACAACACACCTTTACCTTCCAGCAGTATGCTGTACCCAAGCACTACACGCCGCAACAGTCAAGGAGTGAACCGCATGGCGCATTTTTGCACGCGATTCGTGCGTGTCAGCGTTGCAGATGCAAGTTTATCAAGCCTGCGTTGACAATTCTGCGCAGCTTCTGCCTCGGTCAGAAGCTGCCGCGGGCACGATTCTAGTGCGGTGTGCGCTAGTATCATGCCCGCAGAATCGTGCTACAATCGTGCCCGACGCACAAGCATGCGCAAGTTGGAGGAGCCTGACCGCTTGCGCCACTGGGGAGGCGCTGGCCTCGTGGCGGCAGTTTCGAAGCGCTCGAGGCAGCCGGCTGGCTTCACCAGAGAAGTTTGGGCTTAACACCCTGGCGGATTTTTCAAGGGTGCTTTCACCAGCGGCGCGGATGATGTTTCGTAGTACCGTTTTTGACAGCATTATCAGCTCCTTTCCTGCATAAGCAACTTCGTGTGTGCCTTGAGCGGCATTTTAATTAAAGAGCGGTTAGAAGCGGTCGCTTGAGCGCTCCGCACCACTTCACGGCTGCTGCTGCCGTGGAAAGAGAGAGGAAAGAGGAAAGAGAGAGCCCGTATGTCGCCATCACTTGCTCACCCGGCAGTCAGGCGCCTCGCTGGCTCTTTCGTATCATCTGCCGGGTCGGGCAGGTACATTAGTAACAGCTGAATATTTTTCCATTGCAAACAATGCAATTTCGTCTGGACTTTCAGAAATTCGTATCACCCAAGATTGTATCATCGAGATTCCACTGTACTTCTTGCTTTTCTTTTGGTTAAAATAAAAAGACATCTCTCCTGGCATGAAACAAGTTGAGTGAGTATACCAAAGGCTGGTTGCTTTGAGCTGAACAAAGTTGCGTTCTCTGTTCACGGGCTCTTTCAGGCATCTTACAACACGTTGAGTGGCCACGAAAGGTGCCAGCAGCCATGCAAATTTCAGGCACTGCACCAAATGGCAACGTGCAAGTGCATGTGCAGTGCAAGTGCAAGGCAACGGGTCAACCAAATAATACCCTTGTCAAACGTGCCTATTTAAGTGCACTTCCGCCGAGTGCACTCGGGCTTCCCAAGTGACACTTAGGCTGCGCGCTGCTAAACGACAAAATAAAGTGCCCTTGGCCGTGATGTCAGTGACGACAGCCAGCGTAAATATTACACAAAATTACTTGAAATTCCCCCTCTTTATCACGTGAGAAATAATGTAAACGTTTCGTTGTGTTTGCATTGTTTAAAATCGCAATCGGCACCTTGCACAAGACTACAAAAAACAGTCGGGACGGCGACTGAGCACCAGCAGTGATATCTTCACTGTTATTCACTTCGCAGTGAATGACAGCAGCATTATTGTTTGGAGGAAATTATCTGAAAGCGTTGAATACAACAGAAATAGGCTGAAGCAGGAACACAATCACAGGTCCACAAAAAACCACCTACGAGAACGCCGCAGAGAACGGCTGCCATGGAGCAAAACAGCCACCAGGCGGCGCTGGCACGTTGTTGAGAGGTTATTTTCTTATTTTTCGTCGCTGCTTCAATTTTTCTAAAAGTAAATAAGCAATATACCTATAATTAACTTTTAAGGTTACTTATTATCATCTAAACGCTCGCGGTTTTATGTTACTTTTTCCGATTTTCGGACTTCTGTTCACGAGATTACTCACTCGGCGAGCTGGCCCCGGTAAAGTGTGTTTGGGGACCACACTCAGCTTAAAGTGCGTTCCTTGTAAGTGTCATTCGCGTTTGCCATTTAGCTGCTCCCGAACGACATTTTAGCTGAGTGCACTCTGCGTAAGTGCACTTAAATAGGCACGTTTGACAGGGGTATAAGACCTCGGTGACAGTCATCCTCAGTTCTCTCCCCCACCTGGGAGAGGATGTCGGGCAGGTCTTTCTGCCGCTGGTCAACCGGCGCCAGGGAGCCGTCGCGTGTCGACAGCAGCTCCCGCACCAGCGACAGCAGCTGGTGCAGAAATGGTGGCGCTCCCAGGTCGCCCGGGGGCAGCTCCGCCTGCAACGACGCAAAATGGAGTCAATTTCCCCTCTCGGTCACCGATTTCGAGATTTAAAAGGGGGTAGACGTGGCATTGGCAAATAAAGCACCCAATTTATGCACCGAGTCTAATCAAACTTGGTGCACAAGTGCAGTTGACTATGACAAGGTCACAACAAACATCAGTTTGTACATATCCTGTATTGTTTTCAAGCTATTAAAAACTGACAAAGCAAAAATTTCTTCCCATTTTTGTGTCACTATTCAGGGAGACGTATTCTGCACAACAAACCTGTTTGTTTATTTGCCTCTGTAGCTGCAAGCTAAATTTAAAACGCATACATAGATTTTAAGCATACGCACATTTTTTTCTCGTTAGGTAGGGCATGAATGCAATGCCACTTTTGTTGATGTTGCTAAGGCTACAGAAATAGACAAACACCTTTATTGCACACAATACACCCCTGTGTATTGTGTAGAGTAAAAAATGTAGAGTAATTTAAGCTTACAGGGACACTGAAGCGAAAACCGAAGTTGGTCTAAAACGACTACCTTGAAAATAATCGCGTAAATAATCAAAAGGTGAAGCTATCGGTTGCCCAGCAGAGGTGACGTAAATGGTGACTGGGTGGATGTGTGCCAAGATTCCCCTGACAAACAGAATGAGAACCGAGCACACAAGCTCTCAAAGAAATACACAAAATCTTTCTTTGCTGCAAGTTGCCTTTCATAAGTCATAAACAATTATAAATGTACAGGTTTAATTCAAGCCATGCCGACACTCCCAAGCTGCGAAGCCAGTAGCGATTGCGATGGTTACTGCAGGTTCGGCGTACCGTGCTTACCCGATTCTAACGCGCACCTTTTTTCCGCAAAAATAGGCCGAAAAATCGCATGTGCATTAGAATTGGATACGAAACCGAAACTGCCGAAACAGCTGAAATTTCGTTCCACCCAATCCATCGCAATTTCAAGATGGCGCCAAAGCTTTTAGCAATAATTTTTCGGATCTAGGCGCCTAGGCTTTTGTATCGGCGTTCACACAAATCGTCAAATTATTCCACTTGCACGTATGATAACAGCAATGGTAGCAGCGGCAACGAAGGTGCGCCGCTTCCGCGGCTTACGAGCGGCTCCCACGCGTTCACAACGAGCGGTCGGCTGAAGCGTGCGCCTCTGGAGAAGTTCGCGGCATGGGCGTGTGAGGCGTGGGCCACGATCCCATCAAACATAGTTGAACATTTGTTCAGAAGTGTGGCGTCGCGAACGCGCTTGACGGCACCGATGACGAGATGTTGCGGTCAGCGGAAGGCGACAAGGAGCTCTCGGAGAGTGACGAGGAGTAAGATGAGTGAGATTACTTCGTGAAATAAATCGCCCGTTTCTCGCGCATTCGTTTTTCTTGCTCACAGAGTTCCTTGCGCGTTACAATCGGAGGTGCAAGTTTTTTCGGTTTTTTGCTGGAAAATCGATGCGCATTAGAATCGGGTAATTACGGTAGTCACATGCCTGTTATCTTTTAACACGAAAGTGTTTTATGCCCGGGTACACCAAGATCTCTCTCACGTCCTATCCATCACGGAAGTGACGTCACCACAAAAAGTTCCATTGACGCTGCAGCACCTGGATTTGATCCTGGGCCCTCTCGCCGCAACGGGACGTGCGTGGCGCTCCACCGACTGCGCTATGAGCAGAGACATGAGCAGCTCTACGAACGCGCTTTATGCCCTTCCCTACGAGTCATTCAGATGGTGCTGGCGCCTAGGAGAGACGAAGTGAAGTATCGCATCATGACGCTAATGAGCGCCAACAGCTCGCGCCTCGATTGCAGCGCCTTCGTGTACAGGGGACGCGTGTGAATTGAGGCACCCTCCCCTGTGGCGTCGTTCGCGTGCCCGTTGTGTTTCAAACTGCCGTTTCTGTGCATGCCATTTTTGGTTTTGTTGTCTTGGAATAAACCGGTTAATTTTTTTGTTTCTTGCGTGTCGGCGTCACTTCGTCTGGCGGGGTCAGGCTCGCGAACCCTTCCCACATCAAGGAGGTTCCTTTAACATTAAACTGCTCCTGTGAATGCACCTTTCACTTAAGTGTTTCACCGACTCCCATGAAAGAGGGATCAACCGCAACTTTTTGTTCACATTACAGCAGCAAGTAGTGCGTCCGCATTCCACTGTTGCACACTTCTGTGGACAGTAATTTGCGTCTGATAAGAACAAGTGTTTTGCTCCCTCACGTAACATTCTCCACCCGAATGAAGTTTTGCACCCACGCCAGTGGCCGAAGCTGTGTGTGTGTTGTGGTCGCGTTCGCTTCGCGATGCAATGCGACGACGAGCTCCCGCGGTTGGACTGTGCTCACTGCGTTGGAATTATCACTAGCGACGATTCAACCCGCACCGAGTATATAGAGTGTGCGCGATTTATTTTGAAAACCTCCTCGGCTTGTGCCAGAGTGCAGCGACTTGTTCGCCCCCCGCAAATCTCAATAAGCGAGTGCTATCCTCATAACAAACAGGAGGCAATCGAACGCCTGTTAATTTTGCGCTTCGGCCTCAAAGCGCATGCCGTGACGAGGTGTTTGTTTGAAACCATTTATTGATCGTCTTGAAGTTGGACAAATGCGTGCGCCAATCCGGGTATTTCAATTCAGGCCATTCTACGCTGCTGTGCTTCCACTACGGTGGGTATATTTGTACCATGTTATTCACGTTTTTCATTTCATACTGGCGCTAAGGCATCTGTTAGTACAGTCGAAGCCCCCCAAAACAAACTCTGCTTTAAACAAAACTTCCGCTTCAACGAAATATTTCCAATTCCCCATCAGTTAGCCATAGAAGTCAATGCAACAAAGTCCTCTGCCACAACGAACCATTTGTCTGGCTTGCTTTCGCTTCAACAAAATTTTCGCTCATTGGGGCTGGGTTTGAACATTTTTTTTTTTTGGAATAAGCGTAACTCCAGCTATCTGCAACTTTTTATACATTCAGGACGCTTAGTTTCACCAAAAATGTGCGCCGTGCGCCCACACCGCCACCCAAAACAAAAACAAACCCACAGGTGGACACCATTGTTTGCTGGTGATAACGACATGGCTGGCCGTCTTTACATAAGGCGCATGTATCGTGCGAATGTGCTCCACTGCTGGTGCGGTGCCGTCATGTAAGTGTTGTGAGTAGCTATCATTGCAGCTTTCCTTCTACGATTCTTCAAAGTCAAAAGCAAAAATACTGTTTTTTTGTTTAGTCTTAAACCCGCATCATCCTACCGTATTTATTCGAATCTAAGCCGATAGTTTTTTGAAATACTCATATATCAAACTCCAGGGTCGGCTTGGATTCGAGGCTTTTGAAACACGCGCCAATTTCCAAGTAAATTGAGGGAAGTGGCGCACAGCTCACACCACCCAGAAAAGAAAGTATTGTAGCCATTACTAGACGAACCAGTAGCCACTAAGGGGCCATAGCGATGCCGCCATTTTGAACTGTGCGGATAGTGGCCTGCGTGCGGTGTGGCGTTTGGGTTTGACCGCGCAATGGCACCAAACAAGCGGTGCCATTATAGTGCCGCTTTTGAAAGAAAAGTTGTTTTAGCCGCGGAGTTGTCGTCGAACGTTCAAGCCAGGTGGGACTTCGGCGTGGATGGAAAAAATGTCCGTCGTTGGAGGACGCAACGAGAGAGGATATTTGCGTGCGCCGCAACAAGGATGGCATTCACCGGACCACGGGAAGGCCGTCACCACGAAATGGAGATGGCATTGGCTGACTTCGTTGAACGAGGAAAACCATCAGCTTACGGCAATGGGCCGCATCAAGCGCGCATCACTGTCGCAGGTGGCAGGCTGGGTAGCTGCAGCGTGGGACGCCATCCCTGAAACCTTGATCGTGCGCTCCTTCAAAAAGTGTTCCATATCAAATGCGCTTGACGGTACTGAGGACAGCGCACTGTTTGAAGATGACAGTGATAAAGAAAGCGACGAGGCTAGCAGCGATGATGACTCAGAATGAGCACCACATCTTCATGTTCAATAAGCGTGTTTTCTTTTTGTGAACGCTGACATCGCCGTGTTGTTCGGCCTGCAATCGAGGTAAGTTTTTTTTTTTTTTTCGTGGCTTCGGACTTTCGGGGGTCGGCTTAGAATCGGGGCCGGCCTAGATTCAAATAAATACGGTAGCCACTGGTACATTTTGTAATCCAAATAAACACGATGTGTATCCTCTTCTAAAGATTGCATTATGTGGTCAATGATGCACATAATATATGGGGCTGTTTTTCTTGCCCTTCCGTGGTGCGTTGGGGCAGATTTCACCTCGCTAAATTTTCGCTTCAACAAAATTTTTCGCACGCCCCGTCAATTTTGTTGCAGTGGGATTTGACGGCAGTGGTTTGGGTGCTCGTACAAGCCCTACGAACACTTCTGGCAGATGGGCTAACAGCAAGTCGCTAGGCAAATCATTCAACAGATGAGCGCTACCATATCACGACGGAAAACTGACGAAACGTTCTACTAAAACTCATGCCGCGGTGCCGATGTAGCGGGCCGCACAAATTTAGCATTGCACGCTGCTACAAGTTAAACTAACAGGTGGCCCCACACTGTTATGTCGAGTGCATCGAAGCGAACAAATCCAAATATCCATAACGTGAATGCAAATCACAAGATCGCCTGTGTCGCCGTTTGTGCTGCGGTTGCGCTGTCCGCTAGACGTTTTGTAGGTGAAGTAAAAGGCTGCTCAGCACATTCACATTGTTTAACCACCACCTCACGTCCCAGGCCGCCCTAAGATTGATGCACAGGGAGTGACAGATAACGGAAGTGTAGGGTTGACAACTTGTTTTGCCGTACGCGCTGAGTGCACGACCAGTTGATCCTGAAGCAGCGATGGTTAACCCGGTAGGTTTTAGTTTTCCTGTGAGACCACACCACAGCCTCACTCGCTTTCGGCAACCGTTGACGTCATGCGAAACGTCATGAAATGGCGTGAGGAATGAAATGCGTTTTTCAATTGGTAATTTCTTGGCAATTACAGTATCTTCCACCGCCGAATCAACGTTGAGAGGGCTTCGAGGCAGTTGAACTTTCATCTGAGCCCAACTTACTATTAGTACTTTTGTTAAGGGGCCAAGTAATTATTGCGATGCATTCATTTTGGAAAACTATACAGGATGGCTACAAACTGATTCCTCTTTTGACTGTGTCATAGTCCGCTGTACTTGTGCCATATCTGATCACATTCAAACCATAGATAAGAGAGTTTTAATGGCCATATTTCGTCTTAAAGAAGCTCTAGATGTCACACCAAAAAAATTTTTTTGCGGTGAATGTGACCATACTCTGCCTGCTGAAAAGAGAAAATGGACAAATAGAAACGCATCTGGCTTCATTTAAGATTCGAGCCCAGATCCTGAACGCAGCATCCAAGTGTGCTAAACCTGGCAGAATGGGACACGAATTAGCACGAATTAGCCTCGTGACACATGAACGCGATGGCACGCTCGTGAAATAGGTGCATGTAAGGTAGAGCACTGACTGTGTGCAGCTAATTGATTAATTTAACGCGCCGAACCTACACGTGGGTTAGAGGCACGCCGCAATGAGGGCTCTGGATTTACGTCCACCTCCTAAAAATCTTTAACGTGTGGCCAAACCTTGACACACAGGTGTTTTCGCATTTCGCCTCTGTTTTAAAAACAGCCACAGCGGCCAAGATCGAAGCCGCAGTGTAAGCTGCAGCCAGTCAGCCTATCTGGGTAATCCATAGAGTTTCATACTAATATATACTAGAGGGAAATCTGTCGCTGCAGTCGCAGGCCGCTGAGGGCGGCGCCATTGCTGCTAGCGACGTTCCTCGCCTGCTTGGCTTAGCTAGCCATACGGCTTCTTTTTTGTCTCGAAGTCAAAATCAACAAAAAAAAGTAACATTTTTTTTGTTCATCGTACATTAAGCTTCTAAAAAACTACTGACATTTCAGAGGTTCAATTTTATAATAACAAAAAAAAAAATTTTATGAATCATCTACGGTAATATTGTTACTTTTTTGCAGCCAGAGCCAACGTTCCAGCCTGTTCATGAGCCATGCCAAGGACAAGTGGAACGTACCTGCCGGGTACATGACGGCACGCTCGCTGAAGCGCGGCTCCCCTAGACATTGGCGCCAAATTTCCCTTTAGTATATATTAGTATGAAACTCCATGGGGATAATCCACGTCGAAAGTCGAAAGGAAATTAGGCATGCTAAGGCATAAACTCAAAAGTTCTCCCCCCAGTACTAAACTGCTCGCGTACAATACAATAATCAGGTCTGGTTTGGAATATGCATGCGAGGTGTGGGATCCGCATACTAAAAAAGATATTAACAATCTAGAGAAAATCCAAAGATTAGTCGTCCGTTTCATTTTCAACCGCTTTCGCCAGTCGGATTCCCCAACTGAACTAATGAGTGATAACAAAATTCAAACCTTAGAACATCGCCGGAAAACAGCAAGACTAAAATTTCTTTTCTATCTATCCAGCAAAAAATGTGTAGACCTATCAAACATTCTTGCTCTGTTATCTTTGCATCCAACAAGACGCTATCATTCCCAAAACTTCACTTCTATCTTTGCTCGAACTAACAATTTCAAATACTCTTTCTTGCCTCGCACAATAACAGAATGGAACGAACTACCACATCACATTTTTGAATCTGGAAACGTGTTACGGTGTATCGAAAGTTTTTGTGAAGTTTGACTCAGATCTTGTACCATAATACGTTGCATATGTGCCTGTTAGTTTGTGCCTCCTCTGTATTGCTTCCTTTTTTTGGTCATGTTTCTTGTATTGTACCACCCCCACTCCTGCGTGGGCCATTCTTGGCCTGCAGCATTTTGTAAAAAATTGGCCGCGTATCTGCTCCTTTCGTTGCAAATGTCGGCAAAAGACGATAGTCTTTCTCGACTTTTGTCAAGTAAATGCCTCCCTTCGCTTTCCTGCTCACCTCTCATGTCGTTCCTCTTGCGTCGTGCTCCTCCCAAGGTAAAGACGCCAAAGGTTTGCTTAAAGCATTTTAAATTTCCCGCATTCCACTGCTCCAAACAGGGTGCCTCGATGCGAACGCTGCCGTACAACGAAGACGAGCGTTAATCGAGGCGCCCTACTTCAACGTTTATAGAACCGCGTTTCCCTACTCCACAGGCGTTGCAAGCAGAACGTGAAACCTATCTCGTGGGACCTTGCGTAACTGTTGCCGGTTGATTTCTTACAATGCCGCCAGAAGCTATAGTGGCACGGGCGACAGCAGGCCATGGCGGAGTGAATTCTTTTTCTGCAGTTGATGAAGTATTTAACCCATTCGCGTCCAAAGCCGGCGATCCGCCGGCCGCGTTCGTCAAGGCCAAACTGCGATAAGCCGGCGGTTCGCCGGCCCCCAGAAAAACCATTGCTTTTAAAACACCCCGGTAGATGGCGCTACCCTCTCCTCTGTGTCTGGTTTTTTTGTCCTATTCACACCAGATGGACGTAGTTGTCCAGGAAAAGTCGACCTTGGTTGTCGAAAAAAAAATTTGGCGGGTATTTTGGCTCCCGTTTCTCTTTCGAGTTGCTCGCCGCTTGAAGCATGGCGTCGCGAAAGAAAAAAAGCCTTACGTGCGACGAAATTCTCGAGCTGGTGTTTCAAAGTGAAGAAGAAAGCGACTCTGGGGACGACACAGAAGTTCTCTCCGACCAAGGAGGCAGCAGTGACGAGAGTGACTCCCACAACGACAGTGATTGTGAAAGCGATGTGAGTGTACATCAAGGCGGTCTCTCCAAGCCACCACCTTCAAAGAAGTCCAAAAATGACAACTGGAAGTGGGAGGAAAAAGACAGTTCTGAAACTGTCACCAAACTGCCTTTTAGCGGATGTGCTGGTGTGAAGCGATCGATCGAACTGAAAGTAGGTGACAGTCCACGAGCAGAAGAATTGTTCAACGCCCTCATCGGAGACGACTTTTGGGAAATGATTTCCAGGCACACGAACGCTTATGCAAAGGAAAAGCAGGCTTCCAACCCGGACCCCACATGGCATGATACGACACCGGGGGAGATGAAAGTTTACTTTGCGCTTTGTGTACTAATGAGCCAGGTAAAAAAGAGCAGCATACAGGCGTATTGGTCGCAAAGAAGTGTTATTAGCACACCATTTTTTGCGACGGTGATGCCAAGGCAACGTTTCTGGGCGCTCTCCCGGTATCTACACTTCTGTGACGACAACCTCACCGCAATTGATGACAAGCTGGCGAAGTTACGACCTGTACTGGACTACATACTCAAGTCCATCGGCAGTGCCTACTCTCCAGAAGAAGGTCTCGCTGTGGATGAGAGTTTGCTGAAGTTTCGTGGTCGTCTCGCATCACGTGCAATTCAACCCGTCAAAACGCGCCCGTTTTGGCGTGAAGTTTTATAAGCTGTGCGAATCTGCTAGTGGCTACTGCCTCAACTTTTCTGTATATACAGGAAAAAGTGAGCTACGGCCGCTACCATTGGAATGTTGTGTAGTGAGGCTGTCGTCATCAACCTTTGCGGCGATCATCTCGCGGATGGTCACACGATCTACATGGACAATTGGTATTCCTCACCCTTCCTTTTTCTTCAAATACACGAAGCCGGATCTAACGCCGTGGGTACTGTTAGGGTGCATCGCAAGAACATGCCCAAAGAGCTAAAAAAGACAAAGCTGAAAAAAGGCGAGTGCAAGGCCTTTTTCTCCCAAGGCATCATGGCCATTGACATGGCAGGGACAAGAAGCCGGTCAACATGCTTTCTACGTGTCCCAAATCAGCCAATGTGGACTGATACCGGCAAGAAGAAACGCCACAATGATCTGCCGGTTTTGAAGCCCCAGGTTGTGCAGGACTACAACCGTGGAATGGGAGGTGTCGATCGAGAAGATCAACAGCTCGCTTCCTTCCCCATAATGCGTAGGTACGCAAAGGGATACAAGAAAATATTTTTCTACATCATGGACATCGCTGTTTACAACAGCTACATCTTGTCAGCCAAGATTACGGGAAGGCGAGCCAGCTACACAGACTGGAAGTCCGACCTGGCGGAGCAGATGATCGAAGAGGCTGTGTTGTCCGGGCTACCGGCGTCGAGGCAAATTTCCTGTCGGTGACTCACCAATGCGACTAGAGGCCTGTGAGTGGGCTCCACTTCCCTCGGCAAATTACTCCGAATGCCATCAAGTCAAACCCACATCAAGGCAATGTCACGTCTGCAAAGCCCAGGGCAAAAGAGCGAGAGCAGGTGGGAGTGTGAGAAATGTGGGGTGCACTTCAATGCCCGTCTGCTTTAAGATCTTCCACACACGCAAGGTTTTCTGACTGCTGTGCTTTTCGAACTATTTCTTGAACAGAATAAAACAAAAAGTGTTGGTGTGCGATTTAATAGCCGGAGTGTGGAGGTTTCTTGACGGCGGCGTAGAGGGGGGGGGGGGCCCCCGCTCGTTGCCGCCGAAATTTGCGTGGTACAGCACGCTGGGGACGGCGTTAGAGCGGCGGAAGCGAATGGGTTAATTTCGCAAAAGTCAAGCATCTTTGATTTTTTATAAAGGAACACTGCAAATATCACTTCTGTATTGATTTGTTGTCTTATATTTGCGTCATGTCTTGTTCTTCTTCAACAATGTTTGACAAGTATGAACTTACAACCGGACATAGACGGGTAGATTTAAGCCGTGACTATATAAGACTATCGCGCAGGCATTGTTTTGCTTTGGCCGGGTGGCTGAATCGAGTCACAGACAGACAGACGGACAGACAGACAGACAGACCAAAATTTCTGGGTTTAAGTAGCCCAAGAAAGGCTATCGTCTTTAATAAATAAATAAATAAAGACGGAGAGACGAGAGCGGAGAGAGAGAGAGCGTGGTCGCCCCACCTTGTCGAGGAGCCGGGTGCAGTGGCAGGTGAGGCTGTTGAGGAACATCTTGTGCGCCAGGGCGGCCACTTCCTCGAGGCAGGCGGCCAGGGCAGTGCTCCCCAGGGTGGCTGCGTAGAACCGCACCACCGAGCGCAGCCGGCACAGCACCAGCGGGCTGCTCTCCCCGACGGCAAGCTGCTCCAGCCGCAAGCGCAGGGGCGAGCACAGCCCCGCCAGGATGTGGTCCAGCGCTGCCTCCCCGCCATGGCCACCACCACTGCGCCATTTCCCCAAACGCGGAAGGAGCTCGTGGTTTCCCAAGTCACAGCACCCGTAAAACACTATCTGCGCTATCGCATGTTCGTATGTAGACACATTAAAACACACCACACCACTGTCTTCACTACAACCTGCTCCCTCATTTACAATAGAACCTATGCTGTATATCGCACTTCCGTATCTCCGTATCCCGATATGCACGTATCTCCGTATGTTAGCATCCCCATTTGCACGTTTTTCCATATGTTTGTGAACGTATCTCCATATGTTAGTATCCCCATATGCACGTATCTCCGTATGTTAGCATCCCCATATGCACGTTTTTCCATATGTTTGTGAACGTATCTCCATATGTTAGTATCCCCATATGCACGCATCTCCGTATGTTAGCATCCCCATATGCACGTTTTTCCATATGTTTATGTACGTATCTCCATACGTTAGTATCACATATGTCGTATCTCCTATGTTAGTATGGTAAAACCACATTGATGCATGCTTCGCCCCAAGCAGAATTTTTCCATGCTACGGCATGTCTAGATATCTGTTTGTTTATATCCCTGTGTGCTACAAGACACCACCATCGTCTTCATAATGACCTGCTTCCTCAATTGCAATTACAGACCCATGATAAGGCACGTTCGTATCGGGTCATTCCACGCAAAACGTCCCAGCCCAAAAATCGATTATTGCCAATTTCACAGAAAACATTTGTGCTAGTTGCCGATTAAGTGCAGGAGGTGTGCACAAAGTGTTTTCGTTGAATAAAATTTTTCCGTCATGTGAGCATCTCTTGAAGTATCTGCAAACACACAAAATGTGGTCAGAGATAATAAATTTAATAATAAAATATGGTGCCTTTTGATGAGGAAATTTACAGACTGATAGAAAAAAGGCAGTGGAGGTCGAGAATGCCATTTTTCAGAAAAACGCTTTCTTTTACCGTTTTTCGGCCCCAAAGACCCAACTGCCCCCAAAGGCTGACGTACAGTCTGCACTTTTTACTTTTCCGGACTTTTTTCTCTCCATCTTTTACGTGAAAAAATGGCTCCCCTTGCAGTTTACCAGAGGCGGTCACTAAGAGACATGGGTTATGTTGCCTGCAGAAGAAGAGTTTGTAGGGCGGTCTTAGATGTGGTGTCTAATTTTTGCCTTCGCCTTAAACAATCAGAAACAGGAAAAAAAAAAAGAAACTGTAAATTAAACTCCGAAAAGAGGGAAGCTCTTTGATGCCAACATTGAGAAAGAAGTCATTCTAAGTTACAATACGTTTTGCGAAACAAAATGAGGCGTGCACAGCGGTTGTTCGTGTTGCGCTTGAGTGCGCCCCCTTTAGGTTCCCTTCATCTGTAATTCCCCCACGTGCATTTTTTGCTACCCGCCCGTTTACTATTACTAATCTATCACTTGGTTCGTTATCAATAACTTAGTTTCATCTAGTAACGGAGAAGTAATGACGTTACTTTTTCATGGTAACTGTAACAAGACGCTATTAAAAATTGCACAACTGTAACCGAGTTACTTTTTTGGCTCAAGTAACTGTAACACTGTTACTTTTTATTGGTAACACGCCCATGACTGGTTCTTTTATGAGGGAACATGATTGAAGCTGTGTAAGGATTTTTGGTGTTGTATTACCCAAGTAAAAAGGCAAAAAATGGCGTGTTTTCAGGAATTTTTCGCAAAGGCGCCGTGAAAGCTTCAGCCGTAATATTTCCATCGTGCATTCATATGAACTTTGAGTGTCCACTAAAAGTCTAGTAAAGGGCGTACTTTTAAAGCAATTCGCTTACAAAGCAAAAAAAAATGCGCTTTCGTCAAACTTCAGGCCTAAAAAAAGCGTCAGGGCCCTCAAGGTAAAGTTGAATGAAATGGCTCATTATACGCATCAGCACATTAGCTTTTAATTTAAAAATTTTTTTCGAGAAAATTTTGTTTGAGGCGAGAAAATTTTTTTTAAAGTTCACGATTACCCACACTTGAGTTCACTATGGAACTGTGTACCCACTCAAAACGTGTACGTACCGCCGGCCTGTTTTGTGGCAGGCATGTGCGCACCTGGTTCTCCGCTAAACAAACATTGTGTGAGTTGCTTTACATCATGAAAACTACGCCGTAAACAGCATACTCCAGTCCGCCACTTTTTATTTGTGGGTCTTTGCACATCAATGCATTACCATTCTTTTTACCCTACCCTTCTGCTCTTCTAACGAAAAACATCCAACAAGATCTCCTTCTTCGTCAAGGTCTTCTTCAATGCTCTTCTAACAAGATCCTCTGAGTCCACACAACAACAAAGTACTCCTCATGACAGGCAGTGAGGGATTATATAGTTTACACACTCACTGGTTCATTCTAAACAAGAATGTAACCCTGAATTGCCTTTTGCATGGTGAAGAAAACAATCACAAAGCAAGGAAGACAACGTAGTTCAGAAGAGAAGAAAGTCCCCCCCCTGCATGTCCCATTTTTTCTAGTCATCATCACGCTTCAGCAGAATAAAAAGCGTTCCTTGTAAACTCACCACAGCCTCTCCAATCCTTCGTGGTGGGGGACATTCAGGAGCTACGCAGCCCAGAGCAAGCTGTTGTCATTTGGGCAACTATACCTTCGGGTTGGGATGGCTTCTGTTTTTTGTCTAGCTCTCAAATGGCATGTAAGCTGCAGGGAACGCACAGTGCTTAAGGGGGCACATGGGTCTTTGATCGAAATCTTTATTTTTGCAGTTCTTATGATAAAAATGGTTTTTTGTTCTGATTCTAGGTATGAAATTTTGTTTTGTGTAAAACCACTAGATTCGGATTTATTTGGCTTTTTAAAAATATTTGAATTTTTGACCGCTTTTGTAAAAAAAACTTCTGGAGGGATGCAGCTGACGAAGGAGCCAGTGAACTGTGCACTAATCAAGGAGTGCAATAAGACTAGCAGTGTCATTCTATCTGGTCTGTGGCAGAAGTTGCGACTGTTTGAAGTTTGGGCCTGTAAGGTGGCAACCAGAAATACCGCTTTTGTCTTCCAGGCCCAAACTTAGTCGCAACTTCTGCCACAGACCAAATAGAATGACACTGTTAGTCTTATTGCACTCCTTCATTAGTGCACGGTTCACTGGCTCCTTCGTCAGCTGCATCCCTCCAGAAGTTTTTTTAGAAAAGCGGTGAGAAAATCTAATGTTTTTAAAACGCCAAATAAATTTGAATCTAGTGGTTTTACACAAAACCAAATTTCATACCTAGAATCACGACAAAAAACCATTTTTATCACCATAACTGCAAAAATAAAGATTTTGATCAAAGACCCACCCTTAAAGGCTTCGGGCAAAATACAAGTTTGTTTACTGTGAAAGAACTAGGCTTCACAAGATTCACTTAACTCCTTTCCGGCACTAAAAGATGTCTTTTAACTGAAGGGATGCAAAAAGTATTGAAAATTATGCAAATTTCGTGCTATACCATTGTGTTAAGGGGGAGGGACACTGGTCTTGAGGACTGAAAATTTTCCAAAAAATCAATTTTCTGTATCAATTTCATTTGCAGTATACAGGTCCCGAAGAATGTACCTGCAAAATTTTATAGCTGTACCACAAGTATTTACAAAGCTGTCCCCTTTAAAGTCGCCTAAATGACCATTTTTGCCCATATTTCCAAACTTCGTGCCCTGTTTTCTCAAAACCAATTTTTTTTCCGACGAGGTCAACTGTCGGGTACAGTATCTTGGGATTTACTGGTCAGATTTGCTCCATTGTTGCTGACCCTGCCGCAGGTGGTTCAGTGGCTAAGGCGTTAGTGCTGCTGAGCATGAGGTCGCGGGTTCGATTCCGGCCGTGGCAGCCACATTTCTGATGGAGGCGAAAAAGCAAAAACGCCCGTGTGTACGAGATTTCGGCGCACGTTAAAGATCCCCAGGTGGTCAAAATTAATCCGGAGCCCTCCACTACGGCGCGCCTCATCGCCTGCGTTGCGTCGGCGCGTTAAACCCTACAATCAATCAAATCAATCCTGCTGCATTCAAAAGCTTACGAACTGAGAAGCGCAATAAAACGACAAAAATATAGAATTTAGTTTTGCTAGCACAAGATTTTATGCCATCCTGTTTTATGAAAATATTGGTAATTGACGACCTGACATTTAATGTGTTTATAGTGCTTGTAGAAACAATGCTAAAATTGCTTCTGTGGTATAGTTGCACAACCTAGCCTTTCCAGAGCACAAAGGGACAAAAAGTACTCGAGTATCTCGCACGTAGATGACGAAAAAATTGCCTGAAAAGGAACGACACAACACGTAGACCAAGTCTGAACTTACACCACATAGACAAACACTGATGGAACATGTGTCCTCAGGATGTCAAAACACACCTAATGTGTAAATCACATAGGTTAAAGGAGCCATAAAGAGAAAACACAACTTCGTTTCATTTGAAAGAACTAGGATTCAGTATCTCACTCAGCTCCATTGCAGCCACAAAAGATGTTTTTTTAACGAAAAAAAAGCAAGAATTATTTAGGAACTTTCAAATTTTGTGCCACAGTGACGTGTTATGATCAAGAATGACGTCATACGGGCCAACAATAAAACACGATTTTCAGTGCGTTAAATGCACGTTAGCATTCAAGTGATGCGGTCGAACTAGAGGCCCCATTACAGACGTCCAGTCATGTGTCGTCGCGACAGGTCAGTTTGGCGGCCGCCAATCGCACAAACAAGGTTCCGTGACGTCATAGAAAAGTTTCGGGAAATTGGCTAGGGGGTTGCGACTGCTTCACATGTTTTCTTTAATATCTCCGTTATTTGTTCGAAGATTGCAATGATATTGGTATCATTGTTATCGGGAATAAGCAGTTTTTCTAATAAATCCAACTTGTATTTTGTCTTCATGGCTCCTTTAAAGATTAACAAGACTGTCCTCAAGACAAGTGTGCCCCCCTAACTGCACATTGGATTGCGTGTGATACAATCAAACGGGACTAGGGGTTCACTACAATGTTAGTGTCAAGCGCCTTAGTGATGGTTTAGTTAAGCGGCCACCAATCAAACAAAGAAAATTCTGTGACATCACATAGGAGTTGCCTGCACACGGCTCGGGAGTCACCACTGCCTCGCATTTTTTCCCTAATATCTCCATTATTTGTTCGAGATTTGTGATAAAACTGGCATCATTGTTACACGAACAAATCAGCCTTTCCAACGAACTAAGCTCGTATCTTCAAATTCAAAATCAAATTTATTTCCGCATCTACGTCTCGTGACGCAAGGAATGTGCTCAAAAAGCTCCCACACAGAACTGGCTCGATGAGGACCCCACCCTGTTTACACACATCAACGGCAGCACGGCACTGCTGGCCTGTCATTACAAGGCGTCATATTACGGGAGAAATTTTGTCGTCATGGCTCCTTTAAGGGAGAACACTGCTCTTAAAACGCCTTCTTTTAGTTGTTAAGTAAACTCTGAGAAACTTGCCAGTCTGGCTGCTTTTTCCCCACTGATTTCAAATATGCCACTGTGTTTCGATGAAGTCACTTAGTTCCCAAGATAGCGATAATTAGTCATTTTTTGAGGAACAATAGACAAAACAGTGTTGGTCATAAGACTGTAATCTTTACATTTTGCAATACCACGGACCCTGGTGAGTGCAATGAAACAATCAGTCTTTTGATACACTGCTTGGAACTAATGTTACAGCTCATTAAACATTGGTGACACCAGTGGCAAGGACCCATTTCCAATGCCCATTTCAAACAGCAATGTTTAATGAGCTGTAAGATTAGTTCCAAGCAGTGCATCAAAAGACTGCTGGTTTCATTGCACTCACCAGGGTCCGTGGAATTGCAAAATGTAAAGCTTACAGTCTTATGACCAACACTGTTTTGTCTATTGTTCCCCCCAAAATGACTAATTATCGCTATCTTGGGAACTAAGTGACTTAATCGAAACACAGTGGCATACTTGAAATCACTGGGGGAAAAAAGCAGCCAGACTGAGAAGTTTCTCCGAGTTTACTTAACAACTTAAAAGAAGCTGTTACCCTTAAAGGCAAACTACACTTAAATTTCACCTCAGCCAAATTCACTTTGAATACGTACAGTACGGATGTAGCAGCAACCAACTGGGACATCACTGGTAGCCCCATGAAATGCGTTGTTAATTAGTTATAAGCAATCAAAATAGCTCAGTCGCAAACGACGCTGCATCTGCTGGCAGATCGCACAAACAGCCACGAAGCAGAAGTGACATTGCGGCCGGCCCTGTGCTTTTTCCTACGGCCAGCCAGGAGAACCGGTCGAACTTGGCGCGGGCACGCTCCTGCTAGGGATGCGGCGAGGGCGGAGCGTTGTGCGCAAGTTTGCCGCGGCCGGCCGGCTGCGTGCCAGCCGCTCACTCGCCAACCGGGCCGGCTGGAACGTCACTTCAACCTGGCCGTACTGGCCGCACTCTCCTCGACGCACTCTCCTCGATATCGCTTCCAAAATCTCCCGATATTTGATGGTCATTTGCACTACCGATACGCGTATTTCAGCTGTCATATAATCTGGCAGTCTTTTCAGGCAGACTATACGGGGAGTAACTTTTTCCAGGGGTTGAAATTTTCAGTGCAGTAGCGTTTTAAGGGAGCACACTGGTCTTAAAACAGCTCCTTTTAATTTTTAAGTAAGCTCTCTGAAACTTGCCACTCGTGCTGCTTTTTTACCACTGATTTCAAATATGCCAATATTTTTCGAGTCAGTCAATTAGTTCCCAAGATAATTAGTACAGATAATTAGTCATTTTTGGAGGAACAATAGACAAAACAGTGGTGGTCACATAACTGTAATCTTTATATTTTTCAATACTACGAACCCTGGTGAGTGCAATAAGAGAATTGTTTTTTTGATGCACTGCTTAGGACAAATTTTACAGCTCATTAAACTTTGGTGGCACCTGTGGCAAGGAAACATTTTAAGTGCCCATTTCAAACACCAAAGTTTAATGAGCTGTAAAATCAGTTCCAAGCAGTGCACAAAAAAAAAAAACGATTCACCAAAGTTCGTAGTATTGGAAAATATAAAGATTACAGTTCCGCGACCAGCACTGTTTTGTCTATTGTTCCTCCCAAAAATGGCTAATTATTTCCAATTTTCTTGGGAACTAATTGACTGAACCGAAAAATAATGGCATACTAAATAAAAGCGCAGAAAAACGTGGGATAAAGAGAAGAACTTCACAGGACGAGCGCACAGAATAAGCGCTCGTCCTGTGCAGTTCTTCTCTTTGTACCGCGTTTTTCTGCGCTTTTATTTACCATGTCTCCATACCAACTTGCCCACTTGTCGGTGCTCCTAAGAATAATGGTATATATGAAATCAGTGGGAGAAAAGCAGAAACGAGTGGCAAGTTTCACAGAGTTTGCTTAACAACTAAAAGAAATAGTTTTAAGAGCCACGTCCCCCCTTAGAAGGTGTTTTCTTGCGTGTGGAGAGAGAACCGCCCCTCCCCCTCACCTGCCCTTCAGGCCTCCGCACTGCGACAGCAGCTGCCCCAGCAGCTCCCTCTCGGAGGCGGCGCACTGGTGAGTCCAGGCCAGCATGTCACCGGCGTATCGGAGCGGGTCACGGGCCAAGGACTCCAGCGGCCGCGTGCCCCGCGTCAGGGCGTCAATCAGGTTGCGCACCACACAGGCGCGCCGCGCGTTGGCGTACTCGTCCAGCGCATAGCCCCACAGCAGCGGCCGCTCGCGCAGAGCGCCGAAGGCGCGCGCCAGGAGGGGGCCTGGTTCGGCGTCGGTGCCCAGGACGCGGCACCGGTTCTGGAGCCAGCGGTACAGCCGCTCGTAGGCCGCCTCTTGCTGCAAGGAGACCGCACCACACAGAGTTACTGAATGTACACCACTTGCAGAACCCCTTTTTGGCCCCACACATCAAAATATGGTCCACAGTTGGCCTCTTTTCAGTGGGGGGTGGGGGCAAACAGGCACGCATGGGGCACGCTGACTAACCTTTTGTAGAACAGTAGAATCTCGATGATACGAATCTCGGTGGACCGCGAAAAATATCTGCATCACCCAAAATTCGTATGAACCAACACAGACCAAAAAATTGAGCACTTTTAAAGTTTTCGTTTCTTTTTTTTTCTCACTTTTGAGTGTAGAAATCAGTGATGTTTTTGTGCCTTTTTAAACCTCCATGTCGCCGAGCAGCCCTTTCTGGAGCATGCGAAACTTCGCAATCGTCTCCTCACTCGCAGTGCCCAAGCTCACTACACGCTGCAATTGTCAAGGCGTGAACCGCATCGCGGGTTTTTGCATGCGATTCATGCGCGTCGGCGTTGCGCGTGCGATTTCTTCACGCCCACGTCGACGATTCCGTGCCCGCGGCGGTTTTACCTCGATCAGAAAATGACGTGCAACGCGCGAAGAAGTGAAAGGAGTCTGACGACTTGCGCCAGTGGGGAAGCACGCAACTCATGGCGGCAGTTTCGAAGCGCTCGAGACAGTAGGCTGGCTCAGCGAGAGATGTTTAGGCTTACTGTTTAGGCACTTTCACTAGTGGCGCAGATGATGTTTTATAGAAGCGTTTTCGCCCACATTATAAGCTCTTTTACCGCACAAGCAACTTCGTGTGTGCCTTGAGCCACATTTTAAAGAGCTGTTAGAAGCGGTCGCTCGAGCGCCCCGCACCATTTCGCGGCTGCAGCTGCCACCATGTTGCCGTTGCCGGCCATGCTGCGCGCACTGTGCGGGTGGTTCCACGGTGGCACCAGCGCGCTTGCGACATGCCCGACGCGTTTTCACAAATAGAAAACAACAGCCCAACTTTTCCCAGAGAAACAGTAACAGAGAGGGGAGAGAGAGCCCCTATGTCGCCGTCCCTGGCTCGCTTGGCAGTCTGGCACCTCGCCGGCTCATTCGTATCATCCGCCAGGCGGCGCAGGCCCATTCATAACAGCCAACATTTTGACCATTGCAGACAATGCAATTTCACCAGGATTTTTCAGAAATTCGCATCATCCCAAAATTCGTATTACCCACAATCATATCAACGAGATTCCAGTGCAGTACTGCTGCCATAAGACATAAAGCAAGTCATAAGTCAAAGTGTGAGCAAACATTAAATCTCGTAATCGCACGATTCTAATGCGCACCTTTTTCGCTAAAGGTAGCTTTTAAATTTCATCATCATCATCACCAGCCAATCTACACCCACTGCAGGGCAAAGGCCTCTCCCATTATTCTCCAATTACCCCGGTCCTGTGCCAACTGCGACCAATTTATCCCCGCAAACTTGTTGATCTCATCTGCCCATCTAATTTTTTGCCCCCCCACCCCCTCCCTGCCATGCTTTCAAATTTATGCACGCATTAAAATAAAGTGAAAAACCGAAATTGGCTTCACAGCATCCAGCAGCATGGCATGGACACAAACATCCAAGCCAATCCAATCCGAAATAATCCGTCGACATCACGCGAGTAAAATTTGGCGTACAGACTCCTCGATGGACATACCTTCTGCCAGCTGTTGCGCAAGTTTATTATTAAATTATTTTTTCAGATTAAACTTTCTTTGAAATTTTATGAGAAAACTTACCTGCGCGTTACAATCGAAGGTGTGCTAGAATTGTGCAAATAAGGTAATTTAATGCTTGCTAATTTGGAAAGCAAGCCTTCTTTATTGAGCTCCGTTACTAAGTAAATGTTCGGCAAAGTCTAGTTTCTGTCCCCTCAATCTCATGCCAATGCACTTGCGCCGCAACTACAACAAATCAGGGGTGCTGGCACAGCCCTAAATTATAAACAGAGCTTCGCAATCGCCGCATAATGCACCATTTCAGTTTGCAGCACTCTTTGCTGTGAAAAACACTGTGTGGCTGGATCCAGAGTGAATGCCTGTTTATTGTTCATGTTCAGAGTTCATGTATATAGATACAATGCATTGCATTGTGATCTACTTACTGCTCTCACAGCAATGGCCGAAATCATGAATCCGAATTCCAGTCCTCATTACGCATCGAGATGAATCACGTTCTTCGAACATAAAACACTCCGTTTAACCCTTTCAGTCCTGTTGACGAGTATAGGTGTCATGAAATTTTGCATCAAAATGACCGATGACGAGTATACTCGCCACGATATGACTATACTCATCATCGGTCATTTTGCAGATGTGACAGCGTTTTTTTGCAAGGCAACGCAGCTATGCAGTGAAGCCACCTTCAAGCTATCTTTTTTACTCAATTAAAAAAATAAAGGAAAGCTATTTCATCAAAATAATGGCGCCATGTGAAACCACTTAGAGCAACCTTTTTTACACGATTAGAGAAATAAAAGAACTTTATCTCATCGAAATAATGGAGCCATTCTAATAAAAAAAAAATGCTCTACAAATTAAACAAACAACATTTCTCGGTAAATTTGGCACATTTTTCTTTTTTTTTTTCACGGTACAGAAAGGTTTAAAATGAAAACAAATTCACCCCTTCTTTTTTTCTTCCATTTCAAAGTAAGAACCTCTACATAAAACAAACACGCTTGACCAATTCTTTCCATTGTCCTCCCCACCCTATGTTGTATTTTACATTGTGACAAACTGAACAATTGTGGGGTTGTAACACTAGGGGATTGATTGCTTGGGGTTGTTGCGATTGATTATGGTGTTGTATGGGGTCGGGGTTCATCAATTTTGACCACACGGGGATCTTCAACAGTGCACCCAAATCTTGAGACACAGGGGGCATTCTTGCTTTCCACTTGCATAAGGAAAGCAGCCACCATGGCTGGGATCAAACTCGCATCCTTGGGAAAACATTGAATGTTCGTGCATTGCCCAAGCCACCGCTCTGTGGTAAATAAACTACTATTCCTGGACGTAACGATAGATTAGCATGAAACATTATGGAATTTTCAAACAAATTGGAAGCTCAGCCCTATTCCACTTCCAGCACCTACTCTTTACCTATCTAATCAGGTTAATTCTATTGCAATCCGCTCATTTGGAACCCAGAACCAGCGCTCTTGCTTCTTGGTGAAAGAGCTGGAAGACACCGCAAAACAATGTGCTTTTCAGGAGGCCTTTATTATGCTGCGTGTTATAGGAAATTTCTAGCTAATTTTATTCCACTGTCATACAGCAGAGTTACCGTGAAATCAAAAGGTGTATGAATACGAGACTCTTGACTGGGAATCGAACATGAGCAGCAATTACAACTGATTGTGGATAGGATCAAATAATTTTGAACACCGTAGTGGAGAAGACTGGCTGTGTTAACCAGAAGCAGCAAGACCATTGCCAAATCCATTACAGTTCACGTGTGCCATCGACAGCATGCTCATCATTATCGGAAGCGGCGGAGTGTGGAAGCCGCACCACCATTGCCTGGAATGACGGCGTTCTCTCGGACTGCCTGCTTTCAGCTGCAACCATACTCGGAACACCTTGCCCTAGCTTCTCGCCTGCACAACAAAAACCTACTGAAATTGCCCTGCTTAGTCGAGAAGCTGCATATTTAGATGCGCATTGAGCACGATTTCGGTGCCTCTTCTGGGCATGCAATGCGTGTTGGGGGTGGGAGCGGGGGTCTTAACCTATGTTTGATGCGGTTATCTTTGCTGTTTTTCGCCATTCATGCGTCTCATAGTTTGTTTTGTCGTTTTGTTGTTATGGGTTTTTTTTTTGCACGTTTGGCTGAGTGTGCTGAGAACTGTGACGCCTGTGGGGCGTGTTGATTGGGCGCTTGGGCATCTAAGGCTTTGAAGTGTGCAATAACAAACTAGTTGCGAGTCTGCGCTTGTGCTGTCTTCCTGTGTTCTTGTCCCCGCTAATTTGCGCGCAGTTTGTCTTTTGAGATGCCACTAAAACCCCATTCCAATACAAATGTACCTGCGCAGCCAGCGACTCCATGAGTTGGAGCCCGGCCTGAGCGCGGCTGCTCCGCAGCAGCAGCTTGCAGTGGTCGTGCATCCGGCGGCTTTGGGCCAGGGCGTCCAGGAAGCGGTCGTCCAGCTGGTCGCGCCCCATGGGGCCGCCCGCGCCCCGGAGAACAGGCAGCTTGCTCGGCCGACGGCTGGAAGGCCGCCAGGAACCCTTGGGCCGCCTGCTGCCGGCCGTCCAGCCGCCGGGCTTCGGCCCGCAGCTGGCCGGTGCGTGCCAGGAGGTCGTGGGTGTCCCGCTTGACCAGCTGCAGCCGCCGCACCATGCCCGCACACGTGGCCGACATGGCCGTGATGTCCTCCGACAGGGCGCTCATCGACGCCTGCACGACAGGGTGCGACAGAGGAGAACAACTGTAGAAGCGTTTCTCCATCCACCAAGGCAGGCAGTGGCAAGTACAGTCACGGTCACATGAAATGCAAACGTAAAAACGTGAACTAGAACACGCAAAATTGAAAAACACCGTTCGAGGAGGTCGGATAACGGCGCATTGCTGGTATGTTTGAAAAGTCACATTTCCAAACTTAGTTTGTGTAACTAAGACATGCATCAGTTTTGACTTGCATGGAAAGGAACTGCGCTATTTGCGCATTCCGGTTCACAGTTTTGTGATCGTGTTACATTTGTACGCGACTGTACATCAGTGAACCACCCACTGGACTGCCAAAGACAAAGGACGACTTTCTGGCACGGTGACCATAGGTGACCTGATGCGTCTTAGTCATAAAACAGGTTTTTAAGCAAAGCTTATAACCGTTTGCGGTGAGCAGTTATTCTCGCCTAAACCAGATGGCAACAGCACTATAGGTGTTTGTGAGTTTCGATTTGCGCCGCAGACTGCCACTGTCCACTGCAAATTGAATCTTTAACAAATACAGAAGGCACGAGGCAACGCCGTAATTTTATGCTGTCGACACAGGCGGAGCTCATGATAGCTGTCGTGAAATGGAAGAGAACATTCATGAAACCGCTCCAGTCTACGCAAACATGCGGAGGCCCTGGTGCACCGATACTACTAGCATGATTCAACTATTTCCTCCTCACAGTTTCGGTTCTCTCCACAGACGCGCATATTGTGTCAGTTACAACACGCAGACGAAACGAACGGTGGAAAAGCAGCAATTAAATGTTTGCATTTGAGAACATACCCAGGTACGTTCTGAGTTTGTGCCCTCTGCGAGCAACTCGTACATTGTGAAAGCCACCCCTGAGGTCACCACTACCTGTGAAGTCTTGAGCGATACATTTCGTTGCTCAAGTCTTGCTAATGTTGAAGTGAATTAGCCGTTACATTATTTTCACCATAGGCCAATGTAACGCCACAACAGAAACACTGCAATCAATGGCAATTGAATTGACGGGCTGTGAAGTTGATCACTTCAACTCTTATCAATTACAACCTATATTCCAGTCGGTGGCATGCACGATAATTTCAGTTAAGCCATTAAGACAGGAATAACGGTAAGTTGCTGCAGTTAATTTGACAAAAATTACAAAGCGAATGGATAAACAAAAATGGCGACTAAGATGCCACGCCACATATTCCGCCGATATAAAAAAACAATTCACTGCCACTTTGTTTCTTGTAATGTAAATAAAGAAGAATCGCAGCGGCTTGTTATCATTCATGGTGCGAATAGATAACCTTTAACGCTGTTGCAATCTACTCTTTCTTGCTTTTATGCTTCCCCATTCAAAGCGTTCTCTAGAACTCCACTATTTCGCGGCAAGAAATATTTTTGGAGATGCGAATGCTGGAAATTACTCGGGCCTGTCCGAAAATAAAAGCTCTGACCACGGAGTGCCTGAAGTTCACTTGCTAACTCTATCAACTTCCTGAACGCTTGCACCTTGATCCTTGCGTGTTCTAGTTTCGTTTCAAACTGCACTCATTGCATATGCAAGACCACTTTCACTGAGCCTGCCTTGAGGTCGCTGAAGGACTGCACGAACTCCTCGTTGATTGCAAGGCTACGCTTCTCCAGGTCGCCGCGGAGCCGCCGACGGGTGCGAATGTTGTTCTCGGTGAAGAACTCGGACAGGGAGCGCAGGGCCTCGAGGGTCTCGCGGTCGTTCTCAAGCCGAGACTCGAGCAGCCGGTTCAGTTTGCGACTCAGAGGGTTGTTGCTGCTGCCTCCCACCGGACCGCCGCCCCGCAGCGTCGGGGTCTTCCGGAATCGGTTCCACGGCCATGACTACCCGAACGAAGGGTCTGTCCGGAACCTACCGCCGGTGTTCGAGCGGACCGATTGCTTGAAACCGTGACCGCCCCGTGAATTATAGCGTGAAGAAAGCGACGCGTGGTTTGTAGTCTGAAAGCTGAAACATGGATGGCAGTAAGCGGTAAGCTGCCGGCACACGTCAACAGCTTCGAACAAGAGGCACGTCGACCGCTCCCACAAACGCCATCAAGCAGCTGTGCCCGTGAGAATAAAAACTTTTGGTTGCAGTGTTATTTTCCGGTCTAAAACAAAAAGGAAAACAAACTTGTTACGTTAAAGAAGACGTTAAAACCAGTTAAAACTGCAAGAACAAAAAAAAGATGCAGCCGCGACCTACAAATAAATCAAATCGGTGTGAATCAATTCTTCATTAATTAAGATGGTTGTATTTCAGACATTGTGATAAATTTTATTAGAATAAGAACGCAAAATGAAGAAAAACAAGTGACTGACCTCTATACGTCTAGTTCATGAAAACATAAAATTCAAATATATTCTTATCAAATGTAGGTGTAACAAAAACGAAACTGGAACCAAAAGTACATTTCTATCCCAGCATGCCACTCGACTTTCCTTTTTGGTTTTTGAGTGTTGCGATTGTTTACCGCGTGATAGGGCTGCAGCTGTGCGGTCGCGTTTGTGCATTGCACCAATTACTGCATCGCTGGCGGCCAGCTGAGGCGTCAGGGCGCCGGAGATGCTTTTAGGCGCCCTACGGCATCGCTCTCAGGCTTCTAGTCAACGGTAACGGTGGAGTGAAGGGAGCCAAGGGCCGCATCGACTGGTCGATCTTTCCTCTTCTCTTGTGCCACGGGCGTAAGAGAACGGACCATGTCGTCTCCTTCCGGGTCGGCGGCCCTCCTCCAGTTTGTGCCTTTCTCGTCGGCCATGGACGGGACGTTTTGGAGCGAGCTCAGCCGGCGAAAACTGGAGCAATACCGGCTCAGCGAAGGGCCCTTCGAGATCAGCGCGACCTACAGCTGCGGTTCGGCCGCCGGGCTGCCGGCACTGGCGAATCTGGACATCGGCTCCTTCAGCACCGCTGGCGGAGGCCTCAAAACCCCAGGTTCGTTTTACTAAACGCTTTACCCACTAACGTGCGCGAGCTCTGGGATGTTCGGCCGCGGTTGAGAGGCAACCTTAAACTTGTAGGATGTTTTATCAAAGTAGAGTTATCTGCTCGTTATATGCTTTTAGTTTAGTTTTTCGAGCTCTGTTCGTCGTCCTAGGGTGCTGATTTCGCGCTAACATTTGCATCCGTTAGCGCTCACCTAACAGGATCACATTAAAATCCAATTAGCTAACGCGTGATGAATCATCGTTCGGCTTTTATCAAATTATGTCGCAAGCTGCGGGAAGCAAGCTACTGTTATTGGCCCGTTACATATATGCCTTTTAATTCTTGAAGCTGTTTAAATGCCCGTCAGGCACGGCGATTTGCTTATCTATGTAGTATCACGGCGCGCGTCCCATCAGGTTACTCACGATCATAAGTGCTTATCGCATGCGATCGAGGCCGATATGTGTTGCGCTGTTGTTGAGGCTTTGCGTTGCAGCTAAAAAGGTGGCCCATAGTTTTGTTACGGAGCTCCCCGGATTGCCTCATCTAGCGCACTTGTCATGACAGGTACAATTATCACGACGAACGAAGTGTGTCAGTGTCATTTCTGACAAAAAAAAAAAATGCACACAAATTGCAGCTGTAGTGATTCAGAGAGCAGAAAAAGCGCACTTTGGGGGCCGTGCTCGCTGGCCTATGGGGCCGGAGTCTGTGTTGCACACACCTCAGGGAAACTCGGTTTTTGTTTGTTTATTAATACTAGGCAATCCCCACCGGGTATTTCGGCAGGGTGGCGCAGACATATTTGTTGAAAGTTAAATGCAATTTGTAATTCAAACAATCACGGCAGCAACGTAGGTTATGTTGCGGGTCGTACCTCCACAAGAACGCGCCCCGCTAACCTTGGACACGCGACGCCGGGTAATGGGCAACTGACCCCTAGGCTTTATTTCCCTTGGAATATATATATGCACATGAGCAATTGTGGCAGTGGCACCCTCACTCAGAAGCACACACTACATCAGTGGTTGCCGTGGTGCCCTCTGTATGTACGAGCGCACACTACAGACTAAGCTCCACTTCATGCGAAATCCCAAGTTGCCGAATTTGTTTCCATTTGCTGGACTTTATTTGCATGAACCCAACCCACCGCGGTGACACAGCAGACAAACAAACATGTTTGACATTTCAATGCGTGTGAAAAAAATTGCGGAAGTCGAAATTATTCCATAGCCCTGCGTGGTGATGTGCCTTACTACCCCTCTGTGGCTACAGTATGCGAAACCGGAATTCACACTTTCAACCTGCTTTTTGCATACTATTGGTTCCGGCGCAGTTGAAGATTTTACTTTTAATTATCCTGCCTACACGTATACTTGGGTCACAGAAACCCACGAAAATGTCACTTCGTTTCAATTGACGCCTTTTATTGCTGAACACAAGAGCGAAACGTAATTGCAGCTTTCTTAACTAGGCGAATTGTGTGTGCCAACCTAAACCACGAGAGGGAAATTGGGCATTGAGGTCTGAAAATCATTTGCCATACTCTAGTACTCTTGAAGGTGCCACGAAGAGAAAATAAAACTTCGTTTAATTTGAAAGAAACTAGGATTCAGTATCTCACTCAGCTCCATTACAGCCACAAAAGATGTTTTTTAACGAAAGAAAAAAGCAAGAAGTATTGTTAAAACTTTCAAGTTTTGCGCCACAGTGACGTGTTATGAGCAAGACTGACGTCATACGGGCCAACAATAAAACATAATTTTCAGTGCGTCAGCTGCACGTTAGCATTCAAGTGATGCGGTCAAATGGAACCAGTAGTAGTAGTAGAGCCACTTTATTTTACACTGGGTTCAGGGTAGGGGGGTGGCGGAGTGGAACCAGAGGCCCCATCACAGACGTCCAGTCATGTGTCGTTGCGACAGGTCAGTTAGGCGGCCACCAATCGCACAAACAAGGTTCCGTGACGTCATAGAAAAGTTGCGGGAGATTGGCTAGGGGGTTGCGACTGGTTCACACGTTTTCTTTAATATCTCCGTTATTTGTCCGGAGATTGCGATAATATTGGTATCATTGTTATCGGGACTAAGCAGTCTTTCTAATAAATCCAACTTGTATTTTGTCTTCATGGCTCTTTTAAGTACCTCTAGTTTTCACTAAACTGAAAAGCATTCAACCAGTGCATACTTAGGGTTGTTCATTTCTGGGTTTTATATTTTTCCCAAATCGGGGGGCAAAAATAGGGTGCTATTTTTCGTACTGATAATCGGCGAGAAATCGGGTTTAACCCGATTCTCCTCAAAATGTTCAGGGTGGAAGAATCTGGTAAAATCATGTTTTACCTAAAAACGAACCACCCTATGGTTCGTTTTGCAGTGATGACTTGCGGTGATGACTTGCGCCTCAGGAGCTTGGGGGCTTACTAAGATTCCTTTTAAAGGAAACATTGGTCCGTCCCACAAGCCATAGAAAGAAGAATGGTAGGAGTGGCGCTTAGGGACAGGAAACGAGCTCCTTGGATCAGGGAGCCAACTAGATGATATCACAGTTCAAATTAAGAACAAGCAATGGACTCTGGCTGGCCGTGTATTCAGATGAAATGACAACTGGCGGACCATCCACCAGTGTAGCAGAGCGCGTATTCAGAGAGTGGGGAAAGACTGGTGGTTTTATGGGGAGCAAGATAAGGAAATTCAGTGACAACGAATGAATTTGGACAGCACAGGATAGGGCAGGAATTCAATAGGGAAAGGCCTGCTTCTTTCAGTGGACGTACAATAGGCTGATGATGCTGAACACGAGGATGAGGGTTCGATTCCCGGACACGGCGGCCGTTTTTATGATGGAGGCGAAAAGCAAAAACGCCCGTGTGTTCGAAATTTTGGTGCACGTTAAAGATCTCCAGGTAGTCAAAGTTAATCTGGAGCCCTCCACTACGGCCTGCCTCATCGCCTGTGTAACGTTGGCATGTTAAAACCTGCAATCAATCAATCAATCAATCAATCAATCAATACACTGATGATGAGGATGAATGAGTACGGGACTGAATTTGCCGCACCTGGTATTGAATAATACTGTCTCAAAAGCTTTAGGACTGCTGGCTATACTATGCCACTGGGTTGTGTGTACATTCATGGGCAGGCGACATGCCGACACACATACGTCAGCAAGATTGCAGGAATGTGGCATTTGTTGCAAAGTCCTTGCCATCTAAAGTCACTCTATCAGATCGCTCTGCTGCAATAATATAGATACTGTTCTTGGCAAAATAAAAAAATTGCAGTTTTGTGTGTTCAGGTTCGTGTATTTGTCTTCTCGCTTCATTTCCCCATGCCTGTTCATCTCCTTAAAGTGACATCCTCGACCATTCCTCTCAAATGGCATGGCACACTGCCTTCTGGGACTGCAGAGTTGGGCTTTTCTGCTTAGCCAGTGAGTTGCTGGAAACACAGAAATCAGAGAACACCAGTGGCATTGTAATTTGCTGAAATAATAGACTGGCTGTTAGATAATTGATTGATTGTGGGGTTTAACACGCCGACGCAACGCAGGCGATGAGGCGCGCTGTAGTGGACGGCTCCGGATTAATTTTGACCACCTGGGGATCTTAGCGTGCGCCAAAATCCTGAACACACGGGCGTTTTTGCCTTTCGCCTCCTTGCAGATTTCCTTAGACTGGGTAGCTCACCAAATGTGGTATTGCTTCTAATGCACACTGCACCAGTGCACGGGAAAAAAAAGGCGTAATTAGCTCGCAAAAGTCAGTGCTGCTTTCCTAGCCTGTACCATTTCACGTTCGCCTAACCTGAGAGTAAGACGTTACGCCATGCTGCGAGACGTGCTTCGAGGGCAGCGGTCGAACGAGCAGTCCATTGTTTGCAGCCCTTGAGGCGGAGCTGATTGACTGCACACGCCGTTGGCCTCTGTTTATTGTTCCCCGCAGCTTGCCGCGCTTCTCCGAAGGCCCGTGCTCAAAAATAGTCCCATGCCAAATTAACCGGAGCCCTGGGGGAGCGGGGTTTAAGGGACACTGAAGTGAATTTGTCAAGCTCCCGTTTTTGCTTGCACTGCGTAGACTGGCTCAAATTAGCACACTTTTCATCGTTTATCCGGTTGACAAATCGGTAATTATTTTACAAAGCGCGAAAGAAGAAAAACTACCATGCGCGGTTTGCGGCGGCCGCACCAACTAAAGCTGTGACGTTAGGAGGAGCCACACCGTGATTGGACGATGCCCAAGGTGAGCAACCAAACAAGTTTCGGTTTCGGTTCTGTAAAACACAACCGGTGGCGTTGTTGGATGGGCATTCTCAATATCTCAGTAATCATCGTACCGCGCTTCTGCCATGTTGTCGGCTGTAAAATGCACAAGATAAGCCTCCCAGGACGGCTTGTAGTCGTAGCATTCACTAGCCGAGACCTACGCAGTGCATGAACGCCCTCCGTGTACCCGCAGACGCCCAAATGTCATGCGCTTTTCCCCCATATTTGGAGCTTGCCTCCCTCATGCCTGTATCGTAAAAAGCGTGTTCGCACCAGGCCAAGGGTCTGTTCATTCTGGCCTGTGCCCACTGCCTGCAAGCAGTCGGTTGCTTATGGCAACAGCACACCAACGAGAACTCGCTAGCGCGCCAGTGCCAGCCTGCGCGCGTTTTGTGAACTAGTTCGTGTAGCCATGAACGTTGCGGCCCAAAAAAAGGTGAACTCAATATAGAAAACATCGGCGGCAAACAAAAAAGTTAACTTACAAAAAAAAAAAGCACGTACCCCGGGGGATTCGAACTCGTGACTTGCAAAACACTTGCGGTGGACATACCAAACGCCCCAGACCACTGAGCCACGGAGCGGGATGCGAAGCCTTACTAATATAGGGTATATAGTGTACAACCGGTTTACACTTTTATTTAGTTTTGACATTCAAGCAGCTTAGGTGACTATTTGTTGTACTACCGCTCGTGCAGTAAGCGTCGCCCGAGTTTCCACAGTAAGCTCACGTCTAGCAATTGCAGTTCGTAGACGTGAAAGCGTGTCGCAGATGCGTAGTCGTGCTGCTGACCGCTGTGCTTGTTCGCCCAGCGCAAAAAAGTGCTTCCCGCGCCTAGTTTTACGCTGTAACGGTCAAAATATCAGTTGATTTTATTTCCTTAGTACCTATATTGACTTCGCGACTCTTCTCCCGCCTTCAAGAGGCCTTATATTTTCCTACTGGCGTACCAGTGATCAGCGAAGCGGCGCATGTGCGCTTGTGCAGCGCTTGTGTGAAGCGACCTTGACTTGGAGCTAGATACAGTGTACAAAACAAACCAAGTAAAGAAAGGCACATTCTTCCATTCACAAAACGTGTCCTGGCGTCGTTTCAACTAAGCGAACGAATTGCGACCAAGCAATTTTTTTTAACCTCCTTGATTGCGACGACCCGCCGGCGGCCGGCGGACGAAACGCTGGGCGCTGGGCCGACTGACTCTGTCTGAAGGCCGGGGAGCCGTGCAGTAGCGCAGCCAGCCAATTGCCAGCTCCTCCCCTCCTGACGTCACACGAAAACGCCACAGAAAATGGGCGAGCGTAAAGAGAGGAGGACAGCATTTTCGAATTAGTTTTTGTACTAAATAAAATCGCGTAAACGCGCCTAGAGTGGTCGAAACATGGCCTGGGGACTCCGGACGACAATTTGCGCTAGTAATCCCGCAATGTTTACATATCACTTCAGTGTCCCTGTAACAGCCACGGAGGCTTTCGTGTGGGGAATAAAGGGAGGTCTTCTACAAAGTGCGGCATGGGCAACGGTTGTTTGGCGTTGTCTGGTTTAAAGAGACAGACAACCGATTTTTGTCGCGTATATATTCTCTAGCTCATATGAAAGCCAGTGTTTTTTATAGCCTGGTAACCACAAGCAATTTCTCAACGAATTGGCGGAAATAATTTTAATCTGGCACCAAAACTTTCTGAAATCGGCAGGGTGGCGGTTGAGAGTGTCGAAACTTGACACTACAATATGTGTCCCTGTCACGTGACCTGCAAATCTAGCAGCTACTGTAACTGCTGAAACGTTTATTTACGTAGTGAAAATCTTTTAACACAAGTATTTGTACAAGGTTAAATTATATATGTATTTCTAAGCATTATTTTGAAAATTTTAAAGACACGCCACCCGCTGTCGCTGGGTTGCTCTCAGCGTGGCTAACTGAGCCTCCATGCCAAAAATCAACGGCAGTGGTCAGTAAACAGACCCAGTGAAGGAGCTTTGACGATTCTGCCAGAGTGAGGGGCGTTTGTCTGCCAAAATATTTGATTTCAGTTTCCAGATATGCCAACGGCAGCTTAAAAAAAAAAAAAAACGTCGCGCCCGGGGAGAATCGAACTTCCCGCCTCCACAACGTGAAGCCAGATTCTACCTATCGTCTACCCCAACAGATGGCGCATTTGTGCAAAATAGACCGCTGCATTAAAAAAAACACATAAAAGAACAGGAAAGCCTGCGATTCAAACTTTTTTATCTGGGGACAAGCTTTTAAATATTGTTTTTCATTCCGCATACAGACGAAAGTACGTTGCCGAGCTACTCTATGTCATGGTTGCCAGCATTATTTTTGGGAGGGACACATACGGCTCGTAGATGTAAACATTTCGATTTAAAAAGTTCTAGGGCATTATCAGCCAAACCGTTTCTCGTCAAGGTGCTTTAAGTCATGCCATTCCATTTGGGATAGAGAATATATACTCGACAAAAATCGGTTGTTTGTCCCTTTAAGCGCAATAAATGATCCTGGATGGATGCTTTGTAAGCTGCAGAGCCATGTTGCCCAGCACCCCACAGTTTTGTGTGGTAGCTATGCGTCTAATATTTTGGATCTTTGTGTGATCCAGCTTTAGGGCAGTTTGACGATGTTGTTTTAATAGTACACTATAAATTTCGCAGTTGTAAGCAGTGCGAATCTCAGATACTACCTTTGAAAGCAGCTTACAGTAATTACAACTTATCACTACCTAGTAGGAGCATCTTGATCTCTTTAACGTCTTTATAAATAAAAATATGTATACACGCACACACACAGTCACACATATGTAGCAAAGAAAGCAAATGCATAAGTAAGGACATATAGGGAAAGTGATGTGTTTTTTTAAAGACTGTGTCTAGCATTCCTTCCAGACAGAACGATAACAAGTGCTAAAGTTTTGACGGGATGGAACAAAGCGCTGTGGGTAACCTTTCGTCCAGACAGAGCCGACGTGAAGTTTGTATAGTTCTGTCAAGACAGCAGGAAAACCGACTGATTAGACGCCACGCCCAGTCTTTGTATTGGTGTGTTGGGGTTGCGCCTTGGGATAATAGAGCTATCGTCCCGCGTTTGATTCTCCCCAGGATTGATTTTCTTGTGTGTGTGTTTGTACAAGCATTTTGTGACAGCTAACTTCACGCCCACTTTACAATTGACGCGCGGAGAGCGGTCGGTCTTGGTTTTGTACTCACCCGGCCACTCCGTTACTGCTCACTAGAGCCAAGACTGCCATATCCATCACCAGAGTTACGTCCGATATTAGTAATAATTAACGGTGATTCTGGTTTGTCATTGAGCGGAGGTGGTTTGTTTGGCTGGGTAACTATCAAGAAACGCCCGTCAAACGGAACGCCCGTTTCACAACAAGCAGCGAGAGCATTCTTTGTTTTTGCATCTTGATATATTGTGGTCACGCCCACTCAACCCCGGTGAACACCCTACCCTCTACATAAGAAAGCCTAGAGCACTTCCTTAGTTTCTGGTTTTCTCATCAAATTATGTGCAATGTTGATCTACTTTTGTAAACTTTTTCTCTGTATAAGAACATACAAATTGAGGACAAACTTGTCTCGTTCATACCTTGGTACTCAGATGGCGCTCTCTTGATAACAATGCATTGACACACAGCACCGGTGAAGCTAGTTGGTGGACCGGCCACATCTGTTATCACGCATTTGCACCAGTGAATGCCTCAGCGCTCCTTATAGATTTATATTAAGCGCAAAGTTCCCTCAGCATAAGCCGTATTTTTGGATTTTCCTGTGGACGGAGTCACTCGCTGCGCTGGTGTTAAATATAGTAACTCGAATGTTGTAAGTGCCCAGACGTGAACCTATGAATGAATAGTTGCAAAACGGGTATAATACCACCCTGCCATTAGGGCATGACTGTGATATTCTATATTAATCATGCTAATTTTATCATTTAGCCTTGCATTGCACCACATTTGGAGTAATTGCCTTCCTAGGGCTTGTATGAAATTTCATAAAACTGGGTTTTTTTTCTTGTACAGTGACTGCTTAGTTAGGTCCTTACCGCGTATACCGGTGATTGAGATCACCAAGTGAGGCGAACGTTGCCCACGTGTGATATACCTACAGCCGACAGTAGAGCTGGAATAAAGCAGTTGGCATCGTTGTGTTCTTCATGCCGTGAAAATTTTTCAACAGATTCTAAACAGGCCTTCTGTTTTTGAACCAATTACTGAAACACACCTGAAAACATTTTGGTTTTGGTATTCGAAATTGCAGACTCTTTGCTTTGGTTCAAAGCTATCAATTGCATTGTATTTGCTTCAAAATAATAAATTTCTCTTTGCACGGGTCCAGTATGTAGAAAAGGCTAACTACGCAGCGAAACCGGCAGTTCCCACTGGTGCAAATGTCCATAAAAGGCATTATTGACCTCTTCGTTACGGGGCCCCACTAAGTTGGGCAAGAGGCCATGTCAAGGAAAGGGAAGGTCAATGAAAATCTAGTAACAGGCGTATGAATGCTGCAGGGCATCATCCGCTGGCGTTATCGCCCGTGGCCTCAGTGCAGTGCAGCGAAGCAGATGTGGGCGCAGAACCGGCGAGTTGTGGGGCGGAATGGAGTCGGCAATGAGCGGCGAAGGCACCCGCATCGCATAAACACATAAAAAGTGGGCGTTTGTCGAAGGCTTTTACTCAGTTCCGTAGTGTGCTTGAGAACACACGACATTTTTTAACACATTGTGTGGTTCTTGGGTTGTAGGGTCCTATTAAATGAATAGTCACAGGAAGTGATTATATTAGTTGTTAAAACAATTCATTTGTGTACTTAAAAATAACTGCTGAATTTCACGGACGAAACGGGTGAGCAGTGTTTGAAGAAGTGTTAACACCATGTCTAAACGCTTATGGGAAAGCAAATGCATCTATTGAACTTTAAAAATTACATAAATGTCGCTTAAGAACTGCACACACTTATGTGTATGTAAAACAGGAATAAAGTGAAGGTGTTTAAAAGTAGCAATGCAAACATTGTGAAATTAACAGGGCAAGTCCTGTGCTAATTTATGCTGTGAAGTACGCAAAAGCGGCAAGATTTGTTTTTTCGTAAAGGGTAGGTGGATCCCTGCAACTACATACTCTATTTGAACGATGACGACTCCTACAGACACAGAGTGGACGTATTCCGAGCAATTGTAACAACCTGCTTCAACTTTGAACTTTGCAGATTCCTGTCCACTTCGTGGCCTCCTTTACCTGCCCAACAGCCTGGCCGACATGAAGAAAATGGACAAAGCAGAGCTCCTGCGTGCCGTCGGCGATTCTGCCTGGCAGGCCGTGCTGGACGGGCGAGCTGTCCAGGACCCGAGCCTGCTCAACCGCTTCCTCACGCTCGTCTACGTGGACCTGAAGAAGTACAACTTCTGCTACTGGTTCGGCTTTCCCGCTCCGCGACTTCCGGAAGGCGTGTGTGCTACGCGGCCTCCCCGGCGTCTCAGTGATCTCTTCGATGACGAGAGGCTGGCACAGCTGAATGCGGCCTACATGTCCCTGGAGATGCCTGAGAGGCGAGCTGCTTTCCTCGTAGTTCCCGAGTCAGGAGGTGTCCAGATACGTCCCCTTGAAGAGCTGCCCCATCTGGTTGCTTCCGACTTCTACCTGGCCTTCTCCGACCCGTCCACGTCTGACGCTCACCCGGGCTGGCCACTGAGAAGCCTTCTGGCCCTGGTCCTTCATCACTGGGGCCGTCTTCTGCCCGATTGCAAAGTCATCTGCTACCGTCGCGAGGCGCGCCAGGGGCGTGTGCAGAGTGGCCATAGTCTTGTGCTGTCCGTCCGATTGGATGGTAGCTTCGACGGCGGTGTGCCTGCGTTTGTCGGCTGGGAGCGGAACGTTGCAGGACAGCTGGGGCCCAGAAGTGTGAACCTGGGCGCCAGCATGGACCCCGCTCGGCTCATGGAGAATGCGCTCGGGCTGAACCTGCAGCTGATGCGATGGCGTCTGGCTCCGACGTTGGACCTCGAGACCGTGGCTTCGACCAAGTGTCTGCTGCTCGGCGCCGGCACGCTTGGGTGCAGTGTGGCCCGCTGCCTGGTGAGCTGGGGCGTGCGGACGGTGACGTTCGTCGACAACGGCGTCGTGTCGTACTCGAATCCCGCGCGGCAATCGCTGTACACGGAGCGCGACTGCCGGTACGGAGGGCGACCCAAGTGCGACGCTGCTGCCGAAGCCCTGAGGGCGATCTCGCCTGCCATCACTGCCAGGGGCGAAACCTTACGGTTCCCATGCCGGGCCACAGTGTGCCGAGCCAAGCTGAAGCCGGAGTGCGAGCCGAGTTCGAAAGACTCGTGTCGCTGATCGCTGAGCACGATGCAGTCTTCCTCCTCCTAGACACCCGCGAAGCCCGCTGGCTTCCAACGGTTGTTGGGGCCGCGCAGCGGAAGGTCGTGGTGAACGCTGCGCTGGGGTTTCGACACGTTCCTCGTGATGCGGCACGGCGTTGCGCCGAGTCCGACGGAGCGGCGACGGCGACAAGCTGGGCTGCTACTTCCTGCAACGACGTCGTCGGCCGGCTGACTCCACGCGGGACCGGACTCTGGACCAGCAGTGCACCGTGACTCGGCCTGGAGTCGGCATGATGGCCGGCGCACTTGCCGTTGAGCTTTTGGTGGGCCTGCTGCAGACTCCACTGAAGGGCCGCTGCCCCGCGTTCGGAGCCGTCGCGGGCGGCACGGGAGACAACGAGGAAGAGTCTGGCGACAACCCGCTCGGCCCCGTGCCGCACCAGATCCGAGGCTTCCTCAACCGGCACCAGTACATGACGCCCGCGTGCGTGGCCTTCGCCATGTGCACGGCCTGCTCTCCGCCCGTGCTGGACGAGTACGCCCGGAGGGGCTGGGAGTTTGTGCTGCAGGTGCTCAACGACGCCTCCTGTCTGGAGAGGCTGACCGGACTCAGCAGGCTGCACGAGGAGACGGACCTGGACCAAATCTGGGCGCTCAGTGACAGTGACGAGAGCGCCACGTCGTGAGCTCGTGTGTGATTCAGCTGAACAAGAGACTGCCAGGTGCGTTGTGTTTCAGAGCAGTGACAGTGCGTCGTTTTGTCGTCGGTCGCCACTTTGTCGGACAATGTTGCAGAGATTCATACATGTATACGTATTGTTTATTTTGTTGTTAGCCCCGTTTGAGAATACATAGACAGCGGATGTCAACTCAAGTCAATCGTTCGAGGTTCGTTAAGTCTTTTTGTAAAGCCATCTATTTCGTTGATTGCGCCTGTGTACCATATTTCGGTTGTTTTGATTCGTCAGGAAGGTTACGAATTTCTGGTTAATTAAATAAATTAGCTAAAGCATATTTATCGCAAAATGTAAATATATATATATACTTAGCTCTAGCAAACAAAAATCTCCCTGTGTGAGTGCACATGTGTCATTCTATTCTTTATGACTTTATCTTGCTTCTTGGATCCTGCATGATAGGGTACTGGTTGCGGTGATAGAGCAGGGATGACTTCTGTGGGGTTTTTTTTTATTGCGGGGTGTGATGATATGCACCTAGTTTCAGCAGAAAATACGTGTGAACTTCCATACACACATTTCTTATGAATTTCGCCTCGTCCTTTATGTTCTCAAACGATGCAGTTTTATGGGTGCAGAAGGGGGAGGGGCTTCGAAGGGCTTCCGTCTGGGCGAGCTGGTATTCGGTTCCTCCATGCTATGCAGAACGATGACGAAGCTTCCACAAGCAGTGAGAACAATGCGCACACACTGTTAGCTTTGTATTTTTCATTGTCAATGTTGTTCATCTAGCTCGTAGGTCGTTTGTATTTTTTGCAAAATGGGAAATCTACACGAAGAATGACTGTGAGCGTAGAAATACCGTATTTACTCGCGTAATGAACGCACTTCTTTTTGTGTAAAACGGAAGCAAAGTTGGGAGTGCGTTATTATGCGGGGTAATTTTCGGGAAACTCTTTCGGAGTGACGAAAGACGCCGCAACAACAAAAAATGCATTTGATAACATATCTTTCGCAGCAAATATACGGGTACACAAATGGTCAACAAACAGCGTTTATATTGAACTCCACTCGTCTTTGTTCGTCAAGGCATCACTTTGTCAGTTGCGAAATGTGTACCGGCACCATGGTTCCCATACGCAGCTGCGTATCTCCAGAGCCTTTAACTTAAAACTGGCCGTGTAGCTAACAGTTCGGCCCATTGCCGACTGAAAGGTGCATGACACGCAGAAAGCAAGTAGCAACACTATCACGAGAAAAAGTAGGGCTAGACGCTCAGCGGAGTGAGCCGAGTGAGCGTCGGTGTGATTGGCTGCCCCACGACGCCGCGCTGGAGGGTTTGTTCGTTTTTACTCCAAGAGATGGCTCTAGCTTGCATGCGCGATCATCATCAGCGGGAACGAGTGAAGTGGAAAAGCTACAGTACGGTTTTTTGTGGGACTCCAGGGTTGAAGTGTTGGGGGTGCGTTTATACGCGGGGGAAAAAAAAGAAACCTAATTTTGATGACTAAGTTGGGGAGCGTTCATTATGCGAGTAAATACAGTAAGTTGATAGCATTTGTCTCGCTGCTGCTTGTTGTAGCCCCGTTCAGGTTGCTTTCTGTCACAGAAAATTCACTTGAGAAAAAGGAGAGGAAACGCAGAGGGGATTTACTTTCAAGGATAGTCGGTACAGCTGCATTCTTCATTTAGACCACTGTGTATGTCTTTGGGACGTTTGAGGTAGACAGATTCGAAGGTTGCTCCGCAAAGTGAACTCGAATTTCACGTAAGCGTCATTGTTGGGCTCGCTTTTGCCATCCTTTCCCTAGCACTAGAAAGCACGTACTGCTACTGTCATCATTTAGCTAATTGTTCTTCTAGCCCTGATACGCTAGAGGCATGTAGCGGGGTGGGGATGAGGTTGGGAAGGGGGGAGGGGGGCGGTCGCTTCGTGACACTCGGTAGTGGACTGGTGCACGGTAGGGGATGGTGCTGTTTGGACACTCCCACATGTAGCACCTCACTCCGACAATCGGGGTTGTTGCCTACCAACACGTTTTCTTGTTCACTTGGCAGTCTTTCCCTCCGCAACCTTCGTTTTCATGAAGGGGACCCTGCAACACTTACCATTGACTACCCGGAATGTATTTTGGGGTAAAGTCTATTGTCCCAGCAATCTCCTCCCGCAAGAATTATGGAAATCCATTCACTATCATGGAAACTACGCGCGATGAAAAATCGCGCATAAATGTTCCCTCTCAACTCAACTGCAAACAACGCGACGAAAGCTACACGCTCTCTCCCGGAGAGGGGGGCGGCGTTCTGTTCGGCGGCCTTCGATGTGTCATAAGCCGGGGAGTTTCGTCCTTTTCCCCGCAACGTGGACGGGTCTATTTCCGGTCTGGTGCCACAAAAAAACAGGCATCGGGGCCTGCTCGCAAGCAAGCGCTTAGGCTGGTAGGGCGTTTTTGGAGCAATAAACGTTTGTTGTCGAGTGGGCTCGTTGAAAGTGGAATATTTAGTTCGTCACTCAAACTCCGCGCACACTCAAAACAAAAGAGAAACACAAAGCATGCGACAGGTTCAGACATAAAAGGGGTTCATACACAGCGCCGACGACGGCTGATCATCACAGAAGATGCCAGAATTTAGCCGCGAAGTTGACCAGTGACAGCCAATAGTACAGCCAGGACAGCCTGGCCCGATTGACGTCGCAAAGGCCGTGCCAGGGTGCATAATGAGGAGAATTGAAGAGAGAGCGGTTGGTTTTTCTGCATCTTTCACGGCAATTTGCGCGCTTACCGCGTCATGTGCACGTGTAATATTTGGCTCGGGTGTACCCGGCAGTGTAATCTAAACGCCGCGCAGGTTTACTTGCACTGCACGAAGAGTGTTGTATGGCCCTTAAGGGGCTTCACACACTGACAATGCGTAGCCTGAACTCCGTACAAGTTAGGAACAGCAATAGCTCATGCAGCGTGTCCCGCTGTGGAAGTTACGAACCCAGACATCAGTGCGGGGCGCTTTTTGAAAATAGATTGCGCTCATTGCGTGGCGTCGTTTGCATTTTCTCACTTGTTTGTTTTTCGTTGCTGCAGTAGTTTATAACCAGATCAAGGACAAAAAGTCATGGAAGCAGCTTCTGGCAATGTTCGAAATACTAACAGTACGCACTGTTTCCACTGCTGAAGGAACAACTGGCTGTGGGATAGGGGAGGGCAACGTCATCAGTCGTTCCTAAGTTGTTCAATGCTCATTTCAGCTCTTGTCGGTGAGTGCCGCTGTCCTTAGGCAATGTTCGTACACCCGCCTACCAATCTTCAAAGGGAAGGTATATATGCTCGTGCGTATTGAGTGGAAGTTTATGATTGATTGATTAATTGATTGATTTATGTTGTGGCGTTAATGCATCAACACTACGCAGGCAATGAGGCGCCATAGTGCAGGGCTATAGATTAATTTCGACCACCTGAGGGGATCTTTAACATGCACCGAAATCTCGAACAGCACAGGCGTCTTTGCTTTTCGCCTCCGTCAGAAAAGCGGCCATAGCGGCCGGGAATCGAACCCGTGTGCTTGAGCTCAGCAGCATAACGCCTAGTGAGTGGAAGTCTGCTTTCGCTTGTGTGTGTTAGCTGTGAAGCCCACTTCCTGCGCCGTGTGCAAACGAGAACCAGTAATGTGAGCCCGGTTAGTGGAAAGGGTGAGGAAGCATTTTTGGGTCAGTTACCAGAGCCGTGGCTTCAGATGTTCATTCAAAGGACTCTTGCAGCTTCGAATCGCAAGCACTTGTAGCTAAAAACAATCGGAACAATTATGTTTTAGGGTCACGACATTGACATTTTTAATGAGCGAGAATAAACTTTATTTCGACGGGTTTCAGGCACTGATGGTTGGGCGCCAGCCCTGTGGGGGGCCTGCTCCAGTCCAATCAACTCTAGTGCGAATATCTAAAAAAAAAAAAAACAGCGTTCAAGGGTGAAATTTCCTGCTGTTCAAAAAAAAAAGGTCTCGTAAAAACAAGGAAATGCAGGTGAGATGGCTTGTGTGGCGCCTTCTTTTTGTAGCGTGCTATCAAGAAAACGTTCCATTTCAGGTTATCTTATTGCAGCGTAGTCTTTTCTTTTGCTTCTTGCTTCCGACTGTCGATGAAACCAGTAAGCAGAAGTCTATAAGCAGTGCTGATGGATTTCTGTTGCAATACTTGATTGCAGTGTAGTTCCCATCCTGAGCTGACAAAGCCATATTAAGACTTGAATATTGCAGCCAAAGACGAATGCCTTTGGCTTGTGCTTTTCAGCCTGTCTTTCATGTCTTTGGCTGGGCTGCTCACCCCTTAAATATACCGAACTTACTAGCCCAACATCAAACCTTACCTGATGATCGTGAATAAAAGAAAACAGCCCTGGCAATGTTCAATTGGTTTAACATAGCATTAGCTTATTTCGCGAAACTGTTGGGAATAATGCTTGGCCATTTATTTCCAGTTTTGCTGTTCACAGTGGGCCTGTACTCTGATAGGGCTTTCTAGTAAGCGTAGGATCAGGACAGGCTTCCTAAGTGCCAAAGCAAACACGCAGTTTGTGTTGCTACAGGCGGTTTCACTGTGCACAGCCACTACTATAGGGCCGCATGTGCCAGGTGCCCTTGCGAAAAATATTGTCGGTTACATTTCTCTATTTGAAAGGTGGCCAGCAAGGCCACACAAGACGGGCACTCGAGTACTGAAAAGAGGTCGCAATCCTCCCACATTCTGCCTAAACAATGCGCTCACAAGCACCCCAAGCTGCACCTGGCCAGGGGCTCTGCTGGTCACTGCAGCAGCCGTGGCCAGCGACTGGGCAGAGAATGCCACGCGCAAAACAGCTACATGTACGGCTTACCGGGCGCAACAAATTTGAAATCTGGCTGTGGGATGCCTACTTTTGAACCCCAACTGTGCCTTAGCTTGGCACGAGTAACGCTTTACTATGTATCGACCGCTCCTCAGGGCTTGTAGCCTTCAGTGTGGGCAGAAATACACACAGAGCTTTGGTATGTCTGTCACTTCACCGTAATTGAACGATCGCATTTTCCGGAAAAGTTGAATTAGAAGAACAAACATGCAATTTTCATTCTAAGCTCCAGATATTTCGAAACCCTTATATCTTGTAATAAGGAACAATGCGAAAGAAAAAAAATCGCGCCAATCCACCCCGTGAATGTGGTTGGAAAGCAAAGCTGTAAACGGCACCCATAACGATTACCCATGCGACGTCACTTAAATTCACTCACATCGCTCTACAAATAGCAAAACCAGAGAGAAGAGAAATGCACTTAACCACACCATTTATTACTTCAAAGAGATATTCTTGGTAAGGTTAAATCAATGCATGATGCATGAACGTGCTTGGTTGAGTTGTATTGGTGTAGCACAAGAGTGGAAACTTTTTTATAAAATTAAGTAAGCTCCAACCCGGTGTTAGACGATCTGAATTCTCCATCTCTGCACCGCGGACGGAGGCGACGAGATTTACGGCAGAGAAGGAGAAGGAGGAGGAAGAAATACTTCCGTTCAGATTTCTGAACGGCCCAGACTGCAGCCCTGGGGAGTGATTCCTTCTTCTGTGGGGGCCCATATGCAGTCCGCGCGGCCTTTGTTCTGTCCACCCGCTGAAGCTGGGTAGGTAGAGAGGGCCTCGACAGCAGTATCTCCCATTGCTCTTGGTTGAGTAGTTGACGGAAAGGGAGGAGGGTGCTCAGGGCTAAAGTCGCACACCCCGATTACTGGGGCGGGAGTGTTCCTACTTCTGAGCAAAATTTACATTCCGCGTCGTAGCGATTCGGACACATTAAGTGAAGACGCGTAGGCTGTGGGAAGGAGCCCGGATAGTATGAGCGTAGGGTAGTTTGTTGTTCTCTGGAAAGGTCAGGGTAAGGCGAAGGTACGGTGCTCTCTCAGAAGGCAATTATGCTGGGTTATCTCCTGAACGTGACAAGCAGGTGACTGCCTCGTGGCAGCTCCATAGCACGAGAGGTAAAAAGCGCAGGCTTGTTGTGTGCGCGTATTTGTTGCCCTCCATTGAAGCGTGAGGGGGCGTCCACATGAGCTGTATAGAATCATTTGGGAGTAATTTTTAGCACGCGCAGTGCAAGGTCAGGGACACCAAAACCCGACTGGTAATTTCAGTAGGCTTGCTGGGAATCGGTGACTACCCTCCGAACCCCTGGTTGAGCGAGAGCCAAGGTGATGGCTGCTTCGTTTGCTGCCGTCATTTCTTGGGTCCTAAGCGAGGTACACGCAAGGAGGTTGCTTCTGGAGGTAGCCACGATGATGGCGTATTGCTGCCTTACATGTTTGGAGGCGTCTGTTTAGATACTGCATGATCCCCACCGGGGGTGGTGTTTAGAAGCTTGAGCCCGTGCTTTCGGTGACCCTCGTCATGTGAGGGGTTCATATTTCTAAGCAATGGGAGCATCTTTAGTTTTAGTCGCCAAGAGTCTGGTAGTACGTCAAGCGGAGTGACATTCTGGGCTGCCAAGCCAATCTGGTGAAGCATGCGGTTACCCACCGCAGTTCTGAGTCAGACTTCTGGTTAGAAAGATCGGCCTTCTAGCAGCTCTTCCACGTGTTGTGGAGCCCGTGCTAAGCAGCCTCTGCGTGGACGCACTCATGAGAAGACCAATGACCTGCTCGAACCACCTTTCTGATCATCATATAAAGCATCTCTATGTTTTCCTTGTCGAGAAGAAGACAGGGGGTTGACGTAAGTGACTCTCGAGAGACAAAAGCTTCAAAGGTACCGGATTTCTTTAGGCCTCGCTTCTTGGTGGCAACTCGCCTGATCATATGCATGATTTGATTAATGCTGTTTTTGAGGCGCTGCAAGGAGACGTCACTCTTGGTGTTAGCCTCGAGATGTAGGCCTAGGATATTGATGCTGGGGCTTGGAGTGATGGCCTGGCCATCAAGGAGTATTTGAATGTATTCCTTGGTTTGGTGTGAGGGCGGACGACAAGGAGCTCTGATTGTTTACGTGAACACTGGATGCCACAGGCTTTAGCACATTGGTGTACTAGAAGTGAGATGCTATGCATTGGTGTGAGCTTCCTTTAATTTTTGTAACTACATGAGCAAGGTGCGCACAGGGCCGCTAGACGGGCGCGAGTGGTCGCGTGACGCTTTCACGTGGCATTCAGCGAGAACGCAGGGGGTAAACCCGTAGATGTGCTTGGTGAGTACACCACCTGTCTTCCCCGTCTTCGCGTGGGCTCGTAGCTAAATCGGTAAGACAACGGGCTCTCGCTTTGTTAGTCTATTAGTTCCAGGTTCGAGTCCCGGCGGTGCCAGTAAATTCTTTTATTTGTTCGCTGGAGTTTTCTGGTGACACCAACGGTCGCGAAAGAACCCTTGGGGGGTAGAGGTAAAAAGCTTTGCTTTAAAACATCACTTCCTAGGGTGGCGTGGTGCCATCACAAGCACTTGGCACTGGTTAATCTAGCGGTGTCTGTTGTGGGAGGGGGACCAGGGCCAACACCGTTACTGGCATTGCACTGCTCAATCAAATGATGTCGCGGCTGCTATCATTTCAGCCCTAACGTGCTGCATCTCCTTCGCAATTGCAGCTGTGAAGCTTCGTACCCTTGTTTAGCTCTCATTGGGACATTATCTGGTCAATGGGTGTTTCAGCTGCCAATATTTCTTGCTCCGTGCCCTATAATACTCTGGTTAGCCAGCAATGTGGCACACCTTAGGTGTGCTCAAGCGCAAAGTTTAGTTCTTTTTAAGTTGGGAAACATTAGGGTTGCGTACCTGTCTGTCTTTGCAAGTTACTTCATGGTGTAACATACATTCCCTTGATTTATATTTTGTTTAATTTCCTCTTGCTTGGCAAACAGGTTTGCTTGTTCAGTAATGGTTTCGTGTGCACTGTGGAACACCCGACTTTTGCGCAGCGCTGCCAGTTGAGCGCAAGTGAAAATGGGCGAGTGTGAACGGTGCAGTGGCTCAAAGCAGTGGTGTGTGTTACACAAAACGTGGCAAACATGCAAACCATCATGTTTCACACTGAAATGAAAGTATAAAACTATCTCTTTGTAGGTGATCACTTGAGTGTGAGGTCAGGGCTGCAAGTTGTGGCCAAGTCTCTGCTAATGTCGTGTTGGTGGGTACGCCGTGAAGCACGTGATGATTGCGGGGAACAAAGAATGAAGTACCGTATTTACTCGATTGTAACCCAAGGGGGTGACCTTTGAAGGCATCCAGAAAGAAACTCTGGTATATCCACTATTCGATTGTAATGCAAGGGCTGACTTCATATAGCCAAATTTAGGGGAAAAAAAACTCGGCATTACAATCGAGTAAATACTGTTTTTGGCATTATGACTTATGGCTAGGATTTCGTGGTCATGCACTGTGGTGAGCGCCCTAGTCTTCGTGATTTATTTTCATCGCATCCATTGTTTGCACAGGTGCCTTCAAATGTAACTATACAAGGGCTGGTCGAAATCAGTGGAAATTTTGCACAAAGTAACCTTCTTGCAGAAATTCAAGATTGCTGTGGTCATATTGAGTTGGGCTTTTTTCTCGAATGCACATGCAGAAGATGGGGGCCCCACACTACATCATTCACTTTAGTTTGCGAGCCTCTGTTGAACACGCCCCTTGATGGCACCTGTACTTTAATCCATCTTTTTACATTAATTCGGCACACAAACAACGAAGCAGTATTTATTATCTACTGGCTGTCCCTTGTGGCACAAAACTTGGTAAGAAAAATATACATGTACAATATGCCTAGCAATATTGTGGTCGGTACTGAATGTAATCTTTGTTGTCTCACTAGTTAGATCAGTCTGCATAGATTTCCAATGGCAGGATGTCCGTGTAGTGTTTGTGCAATCATGTATGCAATATCAATCAATTAATGCATGTTTTCAGGTGTTCGATGTGATTCACGATTTTGAGAGTTCGGAAGACACTGGCTCTTCTCTTGTGGAGGATACCAACCTTTGTCACGTTGTGCAGAACTAACGCCTGTAACTGGCAAAAGTGTGAAAATTTAGATTGTACTTCCTCACACCTATTGTTGTTGTCATTTTTGTGTGTGAATGTGGTCGGTATGTCTTGACATACATTAGTGCAGTGACAAACGCTTCGTGTTACGGTAAGCAGCATCGCTCAAGTGTAACATTAAGCGTGGCGCCATGGAAAACGTAATTTAATGTAGCGATAGGCTGTGCCTTAAGCGTAAAATGACCTGCAAGATACCAAAGTACCCTCACTTGGTAGAAGGCTAAAAATTGACGTAACAAAATCTCTTACGCTAAAAAAAATTATGGACTCTGATTGCTGGAGCTCGAACAAGAGCCGTTACGTAAGGACTAGCCCTGCAACTGACTACCGAGGCCAAATAGCGTGCTCGTTTTACAATTACTCAGAGAAATGGCAGGAGTGTTCGAGGCAAAATTAGTAGATAGTGCTGGGTGCATACCATAAGTACAAGAATTGTAATGACACCGTATACATTTGAAAAGATCACTCCACGCAGGAGGCTGGGCTTCCGTCTAAGTGCAGCCTTTAAAAAATTCTCTCAATGGAGCTCCCCACGTGGCATACTGGCCACTATTTTGTTGGTTTGTAGAAACAACTGAAGGCACAGATCTTGCTTCACATGTACGGCGGTTGGTGCGACAACTGCCATTGGAACGTAACTACAAGTACGGCTGCCGCTGTGACTGGAGTGACAAAGCATAGTCGTTAATCATTTGCAATAAGCCACTGATGACCCTGGCCATGTCGCCATCACACTGAGCGCCACAAATGCTCCTTGAACAAGTGTGTGTCCTGCTGAAGGCATCACCAAAAGCATTTCAGCCAGTATAGTTGCATGTTTCTGAAGTAGTCTGGGGCAACTCAAGTGTCTTTCAGTAAACCATGATTTTATTTGAGTGGCGAAATTGGAGGATTGCTCAGCATGATGTTTCTGCAATAAACTCCTAGTGTGTTTCTTCCACGGCATTGGCCTGTTCTCTTCCGAAAGTGCAACGAGGGGTTCGTCTCTCAGGTGTACATAAAAGAGGATGCTGTGTTGCTGTAGCAAAGGTTTGCTGTGGTATTAATAGGCTGTGCATTGGAGGTATCCATGAGGCTAGCACCTCAATGGGAATGACCGCACTGTATCATGGAACACGGATTCGATGATGCTTGAGTTTAGGGATTACAACAGATGTGCCATCTGGACAGGTGCTGGAAGAGGTGGGGCAAATGATTCACCGTGGACCACTGCTCCGAAATTGCCGCAGGAGCGACGATTTGGCTTGCAATATCTTGGGGTTATTATCAAATAACCCCGATGCAGGCAGGATCGAACTCGGCAGGCATTCTCAGATAATGAATGGCAGCCTATCATTGTCCCTGAACAAGAAACTGTATGACAGCTGCATCTTACCGGTACTCACCTACGGGGCAGAAGCTTGGAGGGTCACTAAGAGGGTGCAACTTAAATTCAAGACGTCTTGGCGAGCAATGGAACGGAAGATGATTGGTGTAACATTAAGAGACAAGAAAAGAGCGGAGTGGGTCGGGGAACGAAGGCGTGTGAAGGATATATAGTAGAAATTAAGAAGAAGAAATGGACGTGGGCAGGGCATGTAATGCGAAGGCCAGATAACCGTTGATCATTAGGGTAACAGAGTGGATCCCTAGAGGAGGCAAGTGTTGCAGGGGGCGGTGGAAAGTTAGATAGGCAGATGAGATCAAGAAGCTTGCAGGGATAAATTGGTCACAGTTGGCACAGGACCGGGTTAATATGAGAATAATGGGAGAGGCCTTTCCCCACAGTGGACATAGATAGGCTGGTTATGATGATGATGATCTTGGGGAAACAGCAAGAGCTCTCCACAGCTTAAACTCGATTTGAAATAGACCTTGGGGCAACGAAAAGGTGCATGTCGGTGCTATTGAGTTGCGAAAGCTGTGGCTCTGGCGGGACTAATTGCTCTTCCCAATCTTGGCAGGCAGAGAAAGCAGAAATGCTAGCACGACAGACAGCTGGGTGACCAGGCATTCTGAAGCAGCAGCCCAGCAGTGCGATAGCCTCCAACAGTTTCTTAGAGTGACATGTAAAGGATAGATTGCACCAGGTGTGACTGTGTGTGTTAAAGTGGCCCCAGATCCTACAGTCGCATGCCCCTGCTTGAACCTCAACAACCACAGGACGCAATATGGCTCGATAGAAGTGTCCGTATGGCCATGGTGCACAGTGGTCATGGAATACTACTCTGTGTTCGAACTGGTGACAGCAAACATTTCCAGCTCATGTGGCCAGGATGCTGCACACACAACAATGCGCGTGAGTTTCCAACCAGGTGAGCTGCATTGTCAGCGTTCGCTGGTACGTGCCGTGGTCGTACGTGATGTGATGCCGCGGTAGGCCACACAGCCAGGAAGACAAAATGGACCAGGCCTCCTGCAATGTGGCCGCGTCGAATCGTTCTTGAAAAATGCGGTGCACAAGGTCGGCATGGAGGCGGTTCAAGATGCATGGTGGCGATGGTGGCCTGTGGAGGACCTTCGAGCTGCACTGGTGAAGCGGCAGTGCTGGCACTGGTCGGCGACTTTGGCTAGTTTCGGCATAGAGAAAGAAATACTGGTCTATGGTTTCGGTAATTTTTTATTTCTCTATGGTATCGGTTTCCAAAATTGGGGCGATCCTAGCGGCAGGGTGCTGTGGCGTGGCCACGGAGCAAGATATAATCTTGCTCCGTGGGCGTGGCCCTTCTCTTTCCCTCAGCGTTTCTTTCTTTCCACACCGCCAACGCTTCCGTGCCTCCTCACGCATGCGCAACAGCTCACCGGCGCCAATATATATATTTTTTCTTTCTCTCGGCACGCACGGCGGGCCAGTTCGGTGCGTGCGTGAGCGAGCCGGCATGCGAAGAGTTGCGCGGGTTCCCTCAACGCCTCTACCGGCTGAAAGTTTCGCTGCATTATAAAATATATTCGAATGTATTCTAAATATGGGGCCGCGGAGGAAGGAGCGTTGCCAGTCATGCGCAGCTCTGTGGTGCAGCAACACAGGGCGAAACAGTTCGGACAAGTTTCTCGCCTTCTCTAAAGACGACAGGTAAGCAAATTAGCTCTGTACAAGTTTCAATCGCGATTGAAGTGAATCACGATCGAGTTTTCGAGCGCGCTCGACGCACTGCCGCTGCTACACGGCTCGTTGCAATCGCGATCGAGAAGTTGCACCGGTTGCGCTCGTGTACGCCAGATGGCATTAACAATGTGCTTGCGGCCATGCGGTGTGCGGTGTTGGCCCTGCTGCTACCGCTCAGCACTCTAGCTCAGCCTTGTTATTATTGTATGAAACTCTATGTTGCAGCCCAGTTTCACCGCCTCGCGCGGGACTTTTGATTTTCCGGTATGGCTTAATTCGATGACGCACGTTCCACTGAACACTTCTAGAGCAGCAAATTGGTGAGTGTCTGCAGCATACTACCCCACAAAGACACCGTGGCCAGGCAGTAGGCCTAGGTGCGGCGCCGCGAATCGAGGAGCACTGCATTTGGGGAGCCGGATTTCTCCCAAAACCAGTTCTCGCCGTTCCCCCGCAAACCTGTTTCCCGTGCCGCCGTCTCCGTGCGCCTGCGGATCGGCGCACTCAGAGAAATGGTGAAAACTACGACGCGGCGGGAGGATGATGACGCGCCGCAGGTGCAGTGCGACCAGTGCCGCAGGTGGGCGTACCTGGATGAAACCGGCTTCAGGATTCTCCGGGATGCCCGAAAGTCAGGAAGCTTCGTCTGCAACATTGGTTCCTCTAGCGCTGCTCTGGCCCGTAAAGGGGCCCTGAAAGGCATTTTGCGCACACTAAATGAACTAGCGCAACCGTTAGATTGGGTCGTCAACGTCCTCTGTGCCAAGTATTACTCTTTTACGCGCAGCGGGAAGCTCACACTTTTGTTGCAAAGTTTGTCGTTTTTTTCTCACCCTTCCCTTCGTGTTTTTGGACGCCGCCATCTTCACATGTCTACATCATCGATTCCCAGATGTTCGTCATGAGATAGGCATCCTGCTATTGGGCGGCTTTTTCACGCACTTCCGGCAAAGAGATGAGTCGTCTGCTCAGCGTCGGCTCGCCGGCTGATCTGCCAGCGGAGTGCCGGAGTGCTTGGGCATTTTACGACAAACGAAACAAGTGTAAAACAAACGCTTAACCGTTTGTATTGAATGCAACACGGCCATAACACGACATGGATATTCTGTTACCTGAGTACGTTCCATAAAGAAAGCGTTGAAGCCCCGTGGCACTTCTTTCGTGCAATCGCAGAGAACGCCCTGACCTGAATGCCCGGGTTTGACGCATACATTTTATTCAACTTCAAAACAATCCAGAAATGCGTTTCTAACGAGCACAACGTCACAACATGCGTTGAAAGTCTGAACCACGATTGACAGAGATGAGTTGCCTCCTGCCCGTCGTAAATTCGGTACTCGCCTCGCGCGCGCTTTGCGGGGACGAACAGTAAGTCACTCAACTCTGGCGCACAAGCCGATGGCTTTTAGCCACGCACACTGCACATACCCCATGCGAGGTTGAGTCGTACGTCGCTCGAGAAAGATAATCCAGACCATGGGAAGCACTATCCACCCGCAGAAGCACAACGTCGCGTTTCATCGCGAAACAAAGGCGTCCACGACATCCGCAACACACACACCATCGCCTCCTGTAATGCCAAACGCATCTCGCACTTCCCAATGGGAGTGAGTGGTACGCCTGCAGTGCCCACATGTCGCGAAGTGGGGCCCCAAGCTGAACCGGGATCACGCAACCGTAACTGACTTCTGGAGCGGTTTGTGCTTTGTTGCCAAGGCAACCGATGTTTGAGATTGTCAAAGAAATGGCGCTCGCTCCAGCGCTAGAAAGCTCAGAGCCGCGGGGGAGCATGTTTTGCCAACGTTGCCGCTCTCCACCACGCGTCGCCCCAAGCTGAACTGGAGCATATACAGGAACTCTAAACTGGTCACATGATTGAAGCGTTTTGTGCACGGGTTCTGTATCGGTTTAATATGACTTTTTCACATGCCGCCGGCAGGAATTATCACCGCCGCAAAATAAGACACGGCACTAGCGGGGCCACATCTGATACGGTGCTTTTTGGATTAACAGTGCGCGGTGCATCAAGGGAACGAGCGCACGACCCTCCCCGTGCGGCTGCGAGTTCGCCACCGATAAAAAGTCATGTGCCGCCAGCAACGTACACCGCGAAAGGGCAAGGCCAGGCCGCCGCATACATGCGGCCAGATTTTTCGTTCGCTTTTCCAGCCTTGAGCGGAGGGCGGGATTCATGGTGTCAACAAAGCTTGCCCGTTGCAGACGACAGTCTGAGCAGCGCAATAGCGGAAGTACGTCACCGCTGCGGAGCGCAGCATCATGGGAGGCAAGGCTCGCGCGCCCGTCAACAGCGGAGAGTAAGTCGAAAGGGAGGAGGAAACGCGGAGCGACGATAATGCGCGGTTTTGATTTACGATTTCTCAACTAATACTCATCGCTTTAACAAAATTCTTGCGGGAGGAGATTGCAAATACATTGCTTTATTTGGGTACATGTACATCCATGCATCGGCGGAAGGTATTTCAAGACCCCTTTAAAGTGGAGGCCGCGGAGAAGGAGACAACCGAGCTCAGGAGAGTGGTAATGCAACTGCAAGAACAAGTTCTGCAGTTGACCGCCCAGCCCCGCCTCTCCGTGGACAACAGTTCTGAGGCGGAGGCCACGATTTATAAAGAAGGGTACCCGAGGCACGAGACACCGGATATCCTACAGTCACCGGATCACACATCGCGCAGTGGTCGTGCCGATCGGGGGGTGCGACAGGGTGAAATGACGCCTACGGAAGCTCCCAGCACTCTTGACGTCTCTGCGGGGCCTTCTCCTGCGCCGGCCGCGGACAAACCTGATGGAGATGTAGTGGAAACCCAGTCGTCGAGCAGCCTGTTCCCATTGTTCTCCCTGCGCAAGATGACTCGGCTACTAGTTGCCTGCACTGTTCACAGATAGGCGGCCGCGAGTCGCCGAGCCACAATGATGCCGGTGCAAAAATCGATGCCAGCCCTGTGTCACCCACGTCACCGGCATCCAAGCAACAGCCGCACGGAGGAACGCCCTCTTCCTAACAACACCGAGCATCGAGGTCGCATCCAGGCCTTGGTGACAAGTGTATCTTCCCTGCTCAGAGTGTCGACCGTGAGGTCATCATTGTCGGGGACGGAAACGTGGGCGCGATTGCGACATCTGTGCAAAGAGCGATCGAGCTGCCTAAAGCAGTGGGGTAGGTACCGGAAAGGGAACAGCTCAGTGGCAACAGCCATGGAATCCATTGCCAGGTACGACCGCAAAGCTCGGCCAATTCAGCGACGCTACGTTGTACACGTCGGGCTCACCGAAGTGATGAAAGGCCAGCCCGAGCAGGTGACGCGTGCGCTGGATGGCGGCACAGACCGCTCGACCAGGTTGCTGGTATGCTCCATACCTGGTGTCACCAATCAGGGCGAAGAGGTACGGGCCGTCGTCATGCTTGCTAATGTCTAGCTGCAAAAGTGGTGCAAGCGAGCCCGACATAGGTTCGTCAACCTGAACAAAGGCTGGGTCACCACGATGCGGGAAAAAGAGGGCGTGCGCTACTGTCCTCAAGGAATCAGCTTCGTCGCTGAAAGGATCTGTGAAGATACTCAAGGTTTTTTAGGTCATCGACTCCACCGTGGCCGCACGACGGCTCAGAAACCGCAGTCTTCGCAAGACTCCAAAAACGCCGAGGAAGCATCGCAAGTCCCTTGCGTCACCAGTGCACAGGGCAATGCAAAACGACCACAGCGTCAACGCACCACCCCACCCCCAGCACCAAGTACAGTACCAGGCTACACCCCTCTGGCCACTGGCGTTCCCTTGGGAAAGGTCACCGCACCCAACTCCTTTTGAACCTGCGACACTACGGGTTCCCCATGGCTTAGGGACAATACCCCGGCCCCAGCCTCCTCCTCCTGCCCAACATTTACCTCTACCGCAGTTGTGGCCAACACCCCCGCAGCTAACGGGTCCACCCAGTGCGGGCTTCGACCTGTTCCGACTGGTCGGCGACTTCGTTCGCCACCACATGGCCCAACAGTGCGGGCAGTAGGGAGATCAATTAAGCTGCAGCGAACCCATCGCAGTCGTCGACGCGCACATCGTAGGTGTGTATGAACGGTGCCCGGCGTACCCAGAAATGGGCAGAACTGTATCGTACTCTTGAGGAGGAAGGCATGTCTGTTTATGCAGTAGCAGAAACGCACTTCCGTGATGAAGAGCAACCGCCCATTCACCAGGACTGGTGCTGGACAGGCCAGAATAGGTCCGGAAATGATCGCAAAGGTGGGGGTGTGGGCTTGCTTTGGCGACTCGGCCTCCGGTGGAAACGTCAGTATGGGGAGTGCCGTGACCACCTGCGGGCCGTTGGCGAACTTTCGGGTGTACCTACGGCAGTGTGCGTCCTGTACCCGTCTGTTGTATCACCGCACCAGGCAGCTAATGCGGAACTGCTCGCCTGCGTTTTAAATGATGCAAGAAAATGGGCCAAGGACCAAGAAATAATCATTATAGTCGATTTCAATGGTCACGTAACTGAACTGGATGGATTCACCGATGCAAATGGCAGGTTGCTGCTTCAGTTGGCGGACGACTTGCAGTTAGCAATCGCCAACCTTGGTCAAAGTTGTCAAGGGCAAATCATCTGGTGTGCGCGTGGCAGTGCTACAACCATTGATTATACGTTGGTGTCTCCCCGTCTCACTGGCCTTCTCCAAATGTTCTGTATTGATGAGCCTGGCGTGCACAGCCTGGGGAGTGATCACAACCTCCTGTTGCTTCACTTCGCGCATGGTGGCCAGAAGAGGTGTGACTACTTTCCACGTGCCACCGCGGGTACGTACCTGCCAGACCGGGCCATGCATGAGACAGTCGCCGCAGAGTTTGAGACCAGCCAACGAAGAAGCAAGGCAGCTACGTATCATGACTTTGTGGCAGTCCTCCGCTCCATTATGCAGCGGCACATGAGCAGGGCACACGGATCCAACCAACCAAAGCTGAGTCGTAGGTGGGACTGCGAGGTGCAAACCGCGTGGCAAGCGCATCGCGCTGCAAACCGTGACCACCGTAGTGCAGTTTAAAGCAGGCGGCGCCGAGGCGTCAATAACGACTTGGCAACACTACCTGACGCTCAAACGCAGGGTGCAAGCATTAGTGTAGTCTAAGCTTGCCGAGAATAACCTGCGCCTGCTGCACTCTATGCGGGAAGAGGGGAAGGCTACGTCCCAAAAGTTCTGGCGCTATGTTAAGAACTTAGACCGAAAAGACGATCCCCCTCAGCAACTCAGGGATGCCGTGACGGGACAACAAGTCCCCAATATTAAAGAGCACCTGAATCAGCACTTCACTCGCTTGTTCGGCCCCACAGATGCTGATTCCATCAATGTCGCACCAGCTGCAGATGAAGCAGTCATGGGTACCGGTCCCTTGTTAACCCCGCATGAGGTTGATTTCGAAGCATTGCAACTCCGCTGGGCGTTCTCCAGCATAACAGTCGACCGTGTCTTGGCTCGACTCAGCTCTCGTACGGCCACCGGACCGGATGATGGCTTACCAGCGCGACTTTTGAACTGCTTTGGGCCAGCGACACGAGAACAGCTGGCGGTGCTGTTTACCGGCATTCTTGAGGGTGAACCCATTCCTGAAGAGTGGCATCACGGTCGGCTGACGCTTATACCCAAGCAAGGTGGTCAAGCCGATATCCTGGAAGACTGTCGACCCCTCACAGTTACCAGCGCCATGTACCGCATCTTCATGGGCGCCCTCCAGGATTGGCTGAGCGGGTGGGCCGAGTCCAAACGGCTCCTGACCGAACTTCAGAACGGGTTTCGTCCAGGCCGTCGTCTAGACGATAACCTGTTCATACTAACACAGTGTGCCGAAATCGCGATCAGGGAGCAGCGCTCTTTAATGTGCTGCTTTTTGGACGTGGAAAAGGCGTACGACACTGTCCCCCATGCCCCCCTTTTCCAGAAACTCAGTCGTCTCGGGCTTCCAGAAACGCTGCTGCGGACGGTCCAACGAGACTCAGTCAGACTCAGTCAGACCAAATCCCTGTAACTAGGGGTCTCCGTCAAGGGTGTCCGCTCTCTCCGTTTGTGTATATCTTAAGTTGTATGCCACAAGTATTGAGCGTAAACTGCTCCAATGTGGTCTCGGTTTTCGGCTCAGGTACAGCACCACTGGGGCGGACGAGCAATACCGCCTGCCAGGGCTTGTATTTGCCGATGATCTGGTACTTATGGCGAGTGCTCGCAGGAATCGCAGACCCTGCTGGACATCTGCTTCGCTGAGGTAACACAGCTTGGACTCCGGTTCAGCGCCAAGAAGTCTGCGGTTCTTACCTTCGCGGGAACCAGCGGAGACGCAGCAGTTACCCTCGGCGGGTAAGAAATCAGCATGTGTTCGTCTTATAAGTACCTGGGCGTAGTGCTTTCGGCCGGTGCTTCCATGTACTCACACCACGAGGCAAAGGTGCGCCAGTCTGCCGTTTCCTGATGGTGCGTGACCTGTGGAAGTTGGTGCATGTGCCGGCTCTCACGTTCGCGAATGCTGTGGTGTGTCTCTGTACGTCCACTCGGCAATGGCTCGAGAGACAGCAGCGCGCAGTGGGACGCACCGCTGTAGGATGTCATCGGTATGTGGCCAATGAAGCGGTACAGGGAGACCTCGGCAAGTCGTCCTTTGAAGCACGTGAGGCGGCTAGTAAGCTGTCGTACCACGGTCGCCTCCAGTTCATGCATCGGGAGCGCTGGGGCGACGCGTGTTCGAGTATCTGGCGGCGACTTGCATCCGCACAACTTGGGCGCGCCGTGTGTACTTCTTGGAGAAGAAGTACGGCTTCTTCCGCGAGCCTGTTTCCGTGGACACTGCCGCAGCCTGGACACGAGACACGCGCCGTCGAGTGCGCGAGGAAGAGGAGGCGATGTGGCAGCATGCTGTGAGGGAAAATCCCACTCTGGCGGTTTACGTGCAGCACAAGACCTCGATCGGTGGCTGCCAGCTGTACGACAACAGCTTGGGGAGCGCGCTCTTCGAGGCTCGTGCGGGAGCCCTCCGTACTCTCGTGCGCCAGAAAACGTTCGATGACCAGGTGGCCAGTGTGGTGTGCCGTGCTTGTGGCGAGGGTGACGAGTCCGCCGAACACTTGATTTTAAGCTGTTCAGGTCTCGGACACTGTGACAATGTCAGCGAAAATGGTCCGCTACCGACTTGCGGGAAGCTCTCGGCTTCGGGGACGCCGACGGTGTGGTAGACGTGCGCGCTGTAGCGCGTACAAAGCGCCGCCTGGAACGCTGGGGTGCGACGGCAGCCCTGGGACGTTGATTGTACATTCTCAGATTCTTCGTTCTTTTATGCTCACTTTTTTTGTTTGTTCCTCGAATGTGCGTGAGTGTTGTCAAGTGTCCCCTTTTGGTGTGCCATATTTTTGTCTCGTTCGCGCCACGTTATTGTCGTTATGTTTCTAATGCATTTATCTTTCTGTTTGCCCTGGCTAGTGTGTGCGCGGCAGACCCACCCGATTCAAAGGGTACAGCCTAAATATCATCATCATCATCAGCCGGCGTCGGGTAACTTCTCGCGGTCGTAAGTATACAGAAGTATGTAAATGTTACCGAACGCTTATTTCGGTCAATTTATTTGACACATTTTGCGGCGTTAGTTGAAGTTGTCACCTTCTGTGCCATTGCTGAGCGGGGCCGAGGGAGTACCGCCGCTTTCGTTCGATCGCGCTTGGAAGCCTAGATCGCGCTTGAGCGGGATCGAGCTCGATCGCGATTGAAACTGCCGTGTAGCAGCGGCCCGATCCGGATCGAGCTCGATCCGGATCGACTCAATCGCGATTGAAAGTGCCCGTGTGACAGAGGTATTATAGTGAATTCCTTAAAAGCCGACCGATTGCACTCTTCTGTTTTCAAAATACTTCGCGCACGTATCGTGAAGTTAATGAGACATGTCAGTCGTCTTGGAGTGGAAACTAATGTGCAAATATATCCCAGCTCTGCATACAGGTACGCAAAGTTTTATTAGAAGTAAGCGCGTCTTTGGCGCGCACACTCTAGCTCGTAAGATGAACTTGTGGTGGCATTGCCGTTTTTTGATTGCCTTAGGATACTTGTCAAGGTATATATTTGTTGTTTCGGGCAGAAAGTGTGAGTCTTGGTTTGGGCCCCAAGTCGAGGACGGTTTGCGACTTCATCGGACGTTTCCTCCGGTGACTCTCCTCAATCCCTCCAATGTCATGAATCACGACGCACCTGCTCACAAAGAAGGCAAGCGCAACTGTACGCGCTTCTTGCCGTTCACGGCGTACCTTTGGTGGCATGGAGGTGCTGCGCCCTAAGCATTTCTCCCTCCGCCGTCTTGCTCCACAACGTATATTTGCGGCGAAACTACTGCCAAGCGCTGCTTCAATGCTCCGAAAAATATGACGGAACACGCGGTGTTCAATGCCAGTCGAATTTCACAGGGAGCAGTGGAAGGCCAAGCCGAAATACATGCGTTGTCTGTAGCCGCCATTGCAGGTGTTTCGCTCATTAAAAAAAAAAAAAAAACCATGTAGCATTGCCGGCTTTGGTGTTCAATCTAACCTTCGCGCCGTCATGCCGTATCGGGCAGGATGAGATAATAGGCGCTGCCCAGACACGAGCTAGAGGGTATAGCTTGCAAATCATATATCACAGAAAAAAAACGAAATACGTTTACTGCCATTAGTTCACAGTTCACATCTTCACTAGCTGCACCTGTACACAAGTCCAGTGCGTCCGCTTGATTCAATACAGCTTCTGTACAGTGTACTGCACAATGTACTGTACAGCCTGCGGGTACAGTACACTCTACCCGCGGGCTGTAGGTTGCCGACCCCTGCAGTAGAAGATAACCAACACAGTCAGTGACGATCGTATGTAAACAAAGTAAAAACTCCTTAATTCGATCTCGGTTGATACGAACTTCCGGTTAATTCGAACTTACGCCCTGGTCCCGGAATAGCCCTGTATATTTCAATGAGGGTTCGCGACCGTCTTTTTCCGTGGTCACGTGACAAACTGTGATCACAAACTTTTCACATGGCAGCAGACGATAGCGTGGCGGCGGGGACGGCCGGGAATGTGATAACGCAACAAAACTTGCATTGTAGCAGAAAGCTCAACTATGTTACTAAACGCTGTTGAAAAAAAAAAAAAAAAAACCCGCCGCGGTGGCTCAGTGGCTAAGGCGTTGCGCTGCTGAGCACGAGGTCGCGGGTTTGATTCCCGGCTGCGGCGGCCGCTTTTCTGATGGAGGCGAAAAGCAAAAACGCCCGTGTGTACGAGATTTCGGTGCACTATAAAGATCCCCAGGTGGTCAAAATTAATCCGGAGCCCCCCACTACGGCGCGCCTCATCGCCTGCGTTGCGTCGGCGCGTTAAACCCCACAATCAATCAAATCAATTGAAAAAAAAACACTAGTTCGTCAAGCTGGACTTCAATCAGCGCTGTAATGAACCAAATAGTCACTTTTCTTTGTTATTTTTTCTGTTGAGTTCGATCATGTGACCCAACAGCTTACTAGGGCGAGTATGGACAAATGCCATGCATTGGGTTCTCTTTGTCATGGAGAGGCTTGTACTGCCCTCTTATGCTGCGGTTACGCCAAACAAATAATTTTTATTTTATTGCCAAACATAAAAGCAAAATACTGCACGTTATTTGTATGCTCCATGATCGCTGACTTGGAAGCAGTTGAAACTATAATTTGTTTCGGTAGGAAACATGCTTTAAACAGCGCGCATGCGAAACTGCACCTGCTGCAAATTGCCGCACATTTCGTGGCACCGTAAGCCGGGGCAATTTTTTGCCCTGTTTTGCTTGTATTTTGCGACAAAAACGACCGCCATTTTCCTGCTGTTACGTAGCATTACGTCACTTTTACGCAGGCTGAAGTTGCCAACGCATGGCGTAATTGTTCCCGTAATTGTTCCCGCATGGCGTAATTGTTCCCAACTGTTTAAATTACGTGACGCCTTCTCAGCCAGTCACAGAGGGGGTGTGTATTACAAGCAGTATTGTTGTTGAATAGCGAAGACAGGCTTACGTTGTCATGTCCGCTCCATTTAGTCTGGTTTTTCATTGCCGGCCAAGAATTATGCGCCTTTAGTAACGAGAAATAAGGCAAACTTTAGAACTGGTGTCCGTATACGACATGAAACGTCAAAATGACGACAGCACACACAACCGCTTTGTCAACGGGAAGCACGTGACCAAAACTGAAAGCCAATAAGAAAGGACTTCCGGCAAATTGCCAGAATTGCCGGCAATTTGTGCAGTCGAGAATAGGGACCCCAGGGCCCTAAGTGACCGGCAGCGGTTGCGCTGGCGGCGGCAGCTCAGCTGATAATCAGCCGATTATTCATGTGGGAGCGCTTTCCCGCAGCCGTTGGCGTGCGCATGCGCCGTACTCCTTACCGCCGCCTATGGTCCCTAAAATATGTGCTAGTCTGCCGTCCGCCGCGGCGAAGGGGGGCCTCCTCCGTGATGCATGCAGCGTCGGCGCTGCAGTCAATCGAGACCGGTGGCCGGGCCGGCGCGATGGGCAGCGGCCGGACGGCGCTCTGCCCGTGTGCCGCTGCTGCCCTACGTAGTTCTGCGCCCTATTTCTGGGCGGGTTCAGCTCATTTTAACTATGCCCCTTTTTCGAACCCTATCCTTTTCTGTCGACAAACCAGATTAGCCAAATAAATTGGTTCTTACCAGTTGCGACGAGTTTTAACTGAAGCGTGAAGTGACAGGAGTCCGTTTTTCGTTCGCGAGTTACGAAGGATCGAGCCTTTGTAAAAACCGCGGAATCGTGTCGCTACGCTAGCCCCCGAGTATGTGTCAAAACCGATTTCGACACATACTCGGGGGCTTCGGGAACACTGCGGCACGGCATCGTTTTCAGCTTGGAAACATCATGCGGGACTTCAGCTACATTACCAAGCAAACAACCGTTCTTTGTGAATACCCCTCCCTTAACTGATGGTTTATTTAGCGCGTGAAAATGTGAGTGTGGTGTGTCGGCGCTCCGCTTTTGAATGGCTCTTGGAACCCTTTTTCTTTGCAAGTTTCCCAGATGTTTCCCCTGTACGTGTATGTAAATAAAGCAGTCAAACCCGGGTGCCTTCTGACCTTCGCATCGTTGATCTGGAGGCCCTTAATGCACGTCTTCGCGGCCCCCCAGTTACGTCCAGTCAACTGGGAATCTGTTAAATGTAAATGCCGAATAAAAAAACAAGATGTGTGTACATGCATACGAAGTTTTATCACATTCAGCCATCAGATACAGGATTTCTCGTAACTGAACTGGATTCTCGAAATATCGGTAAGTCGAACCTTTTCTTGCCGTGCATATTCCTGCCATAGGACATTTTCCACCCTTTGTTTCGAAACGTCTTTCGGGGATCACGGATATCTCGAAATGTTGGCAAAGAGGACGCAATGCAACATTCTTGCAGTGCTTTTTCAAAGCGACAGCCATCAGTGAGCATAGAAAGCTTCACTTTATAATGGTTCTAGCGGTGGTAGTGAAACGGCTACGCTGGTGCTGCGGTTTCATCCTTCGTCTCACTCGCGAAATTCAGCGGCGCAAAGAGGCTCCGTAGCCCAATTCGCGAAAAACTCGGGGCGTGAAACTAAAAGGTCATAAGTACTATCTACCTTCAATTGTGAGCTGATGTACCTCGTACCATTCGATTTACCCCTCTAAGTGGCCGCAACCCCCATGCGCGCTCGCGCTCCGCGGCAGTACGCGCGGCACAGGGCCCGGGCCCCGGCCGCTCTCGCTCCGGGCCCCTCGGGCGCTCCACCGCCGCTGCATGCCACTCGCACGGTGTCGGCTCCTATAGACACGCGTGAGGGGTTGCTTTCCCGCACGACTTCAGAACTCAAGATAACGGGTGCACGTGTAACTTTGCTCCTCTAGCCCTTTCCTGCCCAACATAAAGATTTTAGAAAAAATGGCCACAAGTAATTAAATTTTGTGTATTTACCCCTTCCCATTGATGCTTCGACAAGTGTTAAAATGGAAAGCCTCAGATGTATTTCACACAGAAACAAACCCACACCTATGTGTGGGATGGGCTTCTATTTGTATGATCTGTGGGTAGTAAGAATACCTTAAAAACGGCATCAGGCGCAGAAAAACTACATTTTTACGTACTATTTATAAATTTTATATTGCTTTCGGGAGTATTTATATTATAAATAGGATTTTGTGAAAATAAATAATAATGAAGTTTTAATTAACATAATTAATATTTATAAATAATACTATTATCACAAGTAATTACGCAACGAGTTGAAGGTTAAGGCGCAAGAAACATTACCAATGAATCAGAACAAAACCGCAAATAAATGAGACACCAAGAAAGCAAGAACAATTATTTATCGCTAGCGCTGCAGTGCACCAGCACGCTACCGTGTGCCGCCCAGGCAAAATTTTCGTGACGACGAAAGCCCAGCCCATACATATGTGTGGGTGCATTTTTCAAGCGTGATGGCGGTACGCACACGAAGGGAACGGGTGTGTTTTTTAGCCGATCGTGTTTTCCCAAGTCCTGAAAATCGCATCTTACGCTTGTTATTCAGAAAATACGAGAATAGCAAGAAGAAATACCAGCTTTCATCGTGAAGGCGGCTAGCGTGATCGCGCCGGCTGGGGCGCCGTTTTTAATGTGCGATTTCTCGCCCCCTGGTGGCGAAATGAGTGAACTACCGAAACCAATAAAGTCTCTGAAGCGTTCGCAGTGACTACCCAGGGCTCTGAAACCGAAACCGAAACAGGTGCCACTTAGTAAACGAATTTGTTGACCCACACGTTTGTGTGGGCTGGGCCGTAAAGGGCTAGGGGAATTTTACCACGGCCTCTATGCCGCGGCTGAGAAGGTAGCGCCACCTGGGAGGATTGACTGTATGCAAGGCTGCAGAGCGTAATGACACACTGGAAGTTCGTTCGACTTCATGTCAGACGTCACGAAACCACATAATTGGGCGGGAGAATCGAAAGCTTAAACTAAATTGATTAATTTATCTAGGAATACGCCATCGTTGGTGGCCGGACAGCCGCTCTGGGCACTATAAAACACGATATCTTACGAATAAAACAAATTTATATTTTGTCTGCGTGGCTCCTTTAAACACAAGCAACGCCGACATACAGGAGATTTTATTTTGTCTTTACAGGACATCAATATACGCGCAGCTTAAGCTTTAGGTACTTGAGGGTCTTCACTTTGACCGGGAATGAGGTGCTCACAATACGCCGGAGGGACTTTTTGTCACGCAGGTACTGTTCCTCCATGTCTCTGATGTGCTCTTTCGATAGGCGTGTCTTGGACGCCAGGAATTCTTTGAAGACGGTCACTGCACGCGTCATGGCGTTGTTTGAGCTTTGGGACACGCAAAACATGTCCAGGATAAGCCTTGTGCGAGCTTCAGACGTCGAGTCGACAACTTCCACGATATGCAAGAGCTGGTAAATTATTTTTGAGGCACAGATGCCCACCGTTAAAGTTGCGCGGACGAGCTTTGAGAACTTGCAAAGTGTGGAAAGCATCAAGGTGCGTCCGGACAGGCCTTCAAGATGCACGCTCTCAAGGTTCTCGCAAGTGGACAGCATCTCAGTCGCACAGTTAGCGACCCTGCTGGCGTCGAGCGCGACATGGCGAAGGGACTCCTTGCAACTTTGAACGAGACTTTGCAGTCCCGCTCTTCCCATTTTAAGTTCTGGGACGTCAAGCCACTCAAGTGATGGCGGGGGCGCGAAAACTAGAACCGAACGTCTCGTATCCTTTGAAGGTACCGACCGTCAGGCGCTTTAACTTAAGGAATTTGCCAAATGCCTTGGCTCTGGGTTCCAGGATTGTGGTTAGCGAGAGGATATCAAGGCATTCAAGATATGGGCAGCTGTTGGACAAGTGTAAGAGGTCACGTGTGTAGACGTGTGTGAGTGACAAGCTCCTAAGGTGTCGCAGGTTCTTCAGATACCTGTGAAGATGTCCCGAAGCGTTTAGCTTCAGGCTCACAAGTTGAGGGCAACCAGAACAAATTTGGCGGACAGCGTAGTTCGAAACTAGCAGTTTTTCGGAAACCACGACCGACGTGAGCCACGGCAGAGTACTGAGAACAGCGACATCTTCTTCGCAAAGTGTGGACTTGCCCGTGATCTCAAGGGTGGTGAGGCTCTCGCAGCGGCCGAGGGTTGTAAGCATGACTTCACTTGCCAACACGTCTTTGTCGATTGCCATCTCTTTCAGCCCCTGGAAGCGAGGCAGGGCAGAGGCGATGACTTCGACGTCGGCGACGCTCCCGGCGATGTCCAGCTTCCGGAGCTTGGTTGCCGATTCGAGGATCAAGTGGACCGTTTCCGTTCTACCGTGGAATCAATATTGAATTCCGTCCACAGCGCAGGGTCCAGGGCAACCTGCTTCCATCGGCAGGAGACTCTGGCGGCTGTTAGCAGCGAGTGCTGTGGAAGGTAGGAAAGTATTTTTAAAAGGAGCTCCACCGGCAGATCATCAAACTCCATGTTGGACCCTGAAGTCAATGACGATGATGATTGTCCTCGTCGAATGGCAAGTGTGTGATATCCAATTCGTCTTCTTTTCTGGGCTTCAAATTGCCCACAACCGGAATCCGTCGTGAATGGTATTGCAGTCAGTGAAACATTTGTGCTGCAAAAGTAGTTTGGAATTGCTATCCGCACGTGCGACCCGGCTCGGTGGAATACACTGACAGGTGGAGTGATCAAGTAAAATTACATTAAACCTCCATGTAAAGACAGACATACAGACAGACAAAGAAGTTTTATTTGCAGTCAAAGAACCTTTATTTCGATGTAACGAAGTTCAAAACTTCGCAATTTTTCGTTAAAGCCAGGTTTGTGTTACAGTTTTCGCCAGAATACTCGCAGAAATGACACGAGCGAAACCAAAAGACCCGAGGCGATTCGACCAATCAAACACTTTGTATACAGAAACAAGAACGCGGTGAATTTCGCTCGCCGGCACTTCCGTACAAGCGAATACTTCGCACGGTGCTCCAAGGACACTACATCCGCAAAGGTTTCGTCGTCGTCCTACGCGCCGACAAAAGGACGCGAGATGTCTTCCGCGTACATCACCCCATTGGCGCCAGGAAAGGAAATGGCGCATCCCACTCTCTCGAACAGTCCACGCCAGTGCGATATTAGAGAGTTCTAGCATTCAGTCTCTTCCGTCTGTTGCTTTCGTACCGTTCGCACCGGAACCCGAATGCGCCCCCGCGCGGTCACGGTGAGGAGGACACTTCCCACCGTAACGAATACGCGAGCATGTTGAGGGCCTGCCCGCGGAACTAATCCGCCCTACCGGAACGAATGCGCATGTGCCCAGTCGGTTCGCGGTCAACACGGTACGAACGGAATGGGCGGAACGAACGGAGTGCTAGAACTTCCTACGAGCACCGAATTCTACCGCATGAACGCTTCCTACGAGCACCGCATTCTACACTGTTTTTTTAGCCAAGGCGTTTTCATCAGTGTGTACAAAAAGCCTCCTAGCTCAATGTCGTTGGGCACACCTCCTTTCGTGCGTTTTCGTTCCACGCTTCGGGAACATCCACAAGGTTAGAAAGTTCCTCCTCGCGCACTTACCTTGGTCAGCATCGTAAATCAGGGCTTTGGCGAACCAATTTGCGATCGCCTGAGCTGTGACTCACTGCGACGAAGCAGCAACCATCCTGATAGCATAGAGCAGACAGAGAATTTTTTCACGGAGCGCCAACCAAGCTTTGGGTGTGAACGAATAATTAGCGGCAGACAATGCACAACAATTCGCAGGGGCTTAGCTCGGCTATGCCAAGATATACGCAGCGTGAGCTAAGGTTCAGCTGGTTATTCTTAGGTTTCCTGGTTGTCTAGGATTAGCTGATTTTCATGCTTACTGCTGCTAAAATGATTTCCAATCCAATCCAGTCCAGTCCGGTCCAGGCCAGTCCAGTCCAGTCCAGTCCAGTCCAGTCACTGCGCCTCGCGCATGTGCAGCACGGCTCTCCAGGAGCCACGCGAAACGGCTATCAAGCGACTCCGGCCAGCGTCAGACTTGGCTGCTGCGCAACCGAGGCGCGCAGCTGCTCACGCACCGGGGCCAGTGCGTCTGTCGGGGCTATGACGTCACTCCTCTGGAATACGCAGACCGGCGAATGTGCAGACCCAATTCTCTACACACCCGTACTCCAATTGCATTAGATTTCCAATCCAATCCAATCCAATCCCATCCAAACCAATGCTCCTCGCGCTTGCGCAGCACGACCCTTCGAGGTCCAAGCGAAACTGCTCAACCTCGGCCAGTGTAGCTTACGCTACAATATGGCAGATGGCGATATTTCGCGGTGTGCGCAGGTTTTTTTCGCGTTCGCGCGCCCCGACGCGCGTTATCAACTTCTCTTTGAGCGATTACAGAAACGGAGTGGCGGAAGGCGTAGTTAGGCGCAGCAGCGGAGAATTGGAAAGGGTATGGAATACTGGTTTAGTGCACGTCTCGACTTCTGCGGCAGCGGGTCCGTAAAACGTGACGTCAGAGCCTTTCCCAACCTTCTCTTTCCTAGCTACTGCGATCGCCTGCGGCCGTCTCGCGACGCCTCGTGCTCACGAATTTTTGCTGAAGCTGCAAATGAAGATAATTAAGGATCACGGTTGGAAATTCGTTACGTGAGGGTCAATCACACGGCCACCTTCGTATCACGGAAGTCGGAAATACATGTGCCTTTATAGCGGCGGAATTGGGAAGTTAAGAAGGTTTGTTGTATTCTGGAACTAGTTGAAAAGAGGTTCTTTAAAACCAGGTTTAACATTACTCGAAAATAGCATTTGCAAAAAATGGTTGTGGCTTAGCTCGGCTAACCCTTAATATGCAAAGCGAAAGCTTTTCTCAGCCTGGCTGAGCCTTGGTTTCACTAGGTTAACCTTTGGTTCAGCTGTAATTTTAATAATATTTGCCCAAAGCCTGTCTTTTTGTACGGCTGTAGTCCAGCTTCCGGCGTTTTCGGAGCCGAATGGCTCGCCGGGCGATATCCGCGGTGCAGTCAGATGCCGCTTGCCGATGACGCTTCAAAGCCTGCAGCTCCCGGGCAACGCTCAGAGAATGTGGCCTGGCCTCGCTCTCATTTACTGCCAAGCTCGCATGCACGCGGCGAGTCCTGTGGTCCGGCGCGAACCAGCTGCGAAGAGCGCATGCGCGCAGCCGGCAGCGGCGGCAGCGGCGGAAACCGCGTTAAGGTGTGAACGCAGCCGTGGGTTGAGAGAGAGCGAGTGGGAGAAACATTTTATTAAAGGAGACCTATAAGCGAGGCAGGTGGCGTGCAGCCAGAGCTGTGTGGCGACCTCCGCAGACCGGGATATGACGGTCCTCGGTCTCTCCGTGTCCGAGCAGCTCAACGCTGCCTCCCAGAGCTCCGAGGAATTGATTTGAGGGAGGGGATCATATGGACAGGCCCACATGTGATGTTCCACCGCGGTCTTGTCTCCGCATAGTGGGCAAAAGCGAGAGGTATACTGAGGGATGTATGTGGGTGGAGGAGGGCACTATCGGAAGGGATTCCGTCTGTGTGAGCCTCCATAGTCGTTGAAAGGAAACGCCAAAGAAAGGAAACTCGGCAGACCTCCGCCCGGCGGATCACGTGATGCGTTGCCAAGGTACGGCGCAGCTGCTGTCAAATGGAGGTCAAATTTTCCATGACTTTCACTGTCAGCAGACGTACTGCTTAAAGGGACAGTGAAGACGAAATTCAAGTTGTCATAGATCAATTGATTCTCTCCCTGAGAAATCGAATATACCGGTCATACGCGTACTGTTTTTAAATGTAAGGTATGTATAAGGCTGCGTATGTATGTATGTATGTATGTATGTATGTATGTATGTATGTATGTAGTATGTATGTATGTATGTATGTATGTATGTATGTAAGAAAACTTTGAACAAGGTAAAAGCACGATTGTTGCCAACGTTTCAGCAAAGAGACTTGCTTTCGTCAGGGCAATCTCTCGCCTGGCTGGCACGCTTTATATAGGGGTAGGTCCCCAGGTGAGAGGGGAGAAGGAAAGAAGGAAGTGAAATGGAGAAAGCGGATTGGTTTGGGATTATGTCGGGGGAGATATTGAGGGGCAAAGAAGGTTGTATAGTTTAAGCTGCGAAGTAGGTCACAGGGAAGTCAGCCGGTGGTTGGTGCTCGGGGAAGTTTGGGAGAGAAAGGATGAGAGGGTGTTTGTTGACCCGCCGCGGGGCATACGGAAAGGTTCTCAGAACCGCCGGAAGCAGACCAGGCGGTGAGAGTGGGGTCCTTATCAGAAACTATCTGCAAGCCTCAGGTCAAAAGAAAGGATAGAGAAGGGGGGAAATAACTAGGTCAAGGAAAAAAAAGAGAAAAAAAGAAAACGGAGGGAAACCACACAAAGCCACACACAAAAGAAACAGCAATGACCCAGCAACTGAAATGGCACGTGTCACCCACGGCAACATTCCTGGAACAGGCCTGTCCTGAAACTCAAAAACGAAAAGATAAAGTTAGAGTGACGTACGGGGCACAAGACCACGCGGAGTAAAAAAAGAGAGAGAAAATAAATAAATAAAATGGAATTCCAAAAGCAAAGGTTGGAGGGATGAGGGCGAGTATTAAGCTAGACGCTAAGGAATGAAAAAAAGGAATTAGGTGACCAGGTAAGGACCAGAGGGAGCGGTAATAGTCTTTGGATAAGGTATATGCAAGACATTGCCTATTTCTGTATTCCCGGTGAATATCGCAAGGATTCCATGTTGCCCCTAGACGCATTAATTCCAGTAGGTTCCATGGAGTTGAATTTGTGAATTAAATAGGATTCTCGGTATTTCCTGTCCCTAGGAGACCTGAAGTTTGACAGAAGTATATACAACTTAAGGTCATCAAAATTGTGGCCTGGTTGGTTGAAATGCTGCGCTACAGCTATGGAGGATTTGCTAAGAGTATCTGCCCGGTGACCATTAAGACGTAGGCTTATAGGTTGACTCGTTTCGCCTATATACTGTTTGTGGCACATTGAGCATTCCAACATATACACAATGTTGGATGAAGTGCACGTAAAACTTGAATTAATCTTGTGGGCATAATTACTGGCTGTGAGTTTTACAATGCAGTCGATCTGCAGGTGCCTGCAAGTCTTAGATCTGGGACGGGAGCAGCTGGCTATGACTGGTTGCTTGGAAGGCCCTATTTTAGCATGCACTAAAATACCTTTTAGATTCCTGTTTCTCCGGTAGGTAACCCTTGGGGCTTCCGGGAAAGTCTTTCTAAGTCGATCGTTACTGGCTAAAATGGGGTAGTACTTGCGCAGTATATTGTTTACGTTTGGGAGGGCGTTTGAAAATTTAGTTATTAGGGCAGGCGGCCTGGCGCTTTTGTTTTGTCGCTGTTTGTTGAGCACGTCATCCCTTTTGAGATTAGATGCACGTTAGTACGCCTGATCGAGCGAGCTTTTGGGGTGGTTCCTGTTCATTAGGGTGGACTTGAGTTCATAGGTGCTCTACGTAGTCACTGTCATCACTGCATACTCTTCTAAGCCTGGTGGCTTGTCCTACAAAGATCCCTTGCTTGCAGTGTCTCGGGTGATTGCTTTTATAGTCTAGGTACTGCTGCCTGTCAGTTGGTTTTCTAAAAAGCGTGGTATTAAGTTTACCGTATGTATGTATGTATGTATGTATGTATGTATGTATGTATGTATGTATGTATGTATGTATGTATGTATGTATGTATGTATGTATGTATGTATGTATGTATGTATGTATGTATGCATGTATGCATGTATGCATGTATGTATGTATGTATGCATGCATGTATGTATGTATGTATGTGAGTATGTATGTATGTATGTATGTATGTATGTATGTATGTATGTAGAGAATCACAAGGGAAAATGAGGTGATCGTTTAATGAGGTGCTCGTTTAAGACGACAATAGGGGTAGGCAGCCATGAACGCCAAGGCAGGCAAAAGGGAAATTGTACTCCGTCATTTATTCTTCTTGTAACAGATAATTTTTTGAAGTGTTTGAAAGAAAGTAGAGAAAAACATGCCCGCCGGGTGGGATCCGAACCCACGCGTATTCTGGAAGCCTTGGGTTTGTTAGACTCCTAAAGGCGAAGCTTAAGCGTCTTCCAAGTTTGCGTTCATGCTTGTACAAAAGAAGTGGTCACGGCGGAAGACGAATCAAAGGGGTGCCCAAGCTAAGGGGCGCCCAAGGAAAGTATTGTTGCGAAAATTGGAATCCTACGGTATACGTGGCATAACGCACAATATTATCGAATCATATCTAAGTAATCGTACCCAATATGTTTCATTAAATAACCTCCATTCCTCAAAATAGAGACAATGTTTCCGAGTCCCCCAGGGAACTATATTACGACCTTACCTATTCAACACCTATATCAATGATATTGTTCAAATTGATCCATTAGTTAAATTCGTAATTTAAGCAGATGATACAAGTCTATTCGTTTCGGCTAATAAGTGTGAAGTTTTGTTTAAAATTAACTTTTGCTTAAACTTGGTGAATGGGCGTGGTGTAATGGACTAGCTATAAACACTGACAAGAACAAAGCTGCTCTATTCCGAGCAAAAAACAAACAGCTGCACCAAAATCAAACTCGTTTTCTAAACGGCTTCGAATAGTAAGTAGTTTCAAGACGCTAGGAGTAACATTTTCTTAAAATATGGCGTAGCACTTACATACAGATCAAGTCGTTACTAAACTATCACGTGTCACAGGTGCATTTTACCGTCACCGAGTCTTGCTTCCAATAAAAACTAGACTCTTGCTATAGAAATAACTGTTCTTAGCATACATTGAATACTGTTTTCTTGTTTGGGGTAGTACTACTTCTACAAATATACACAAACTTACTAAATTACCGAATAGAATAATAAGAAATATCGCAAAAGTCATCTCTGACCACCCCGTGCGTCCTTTGATGGTAAAGTGCATTCTTATTAGCATCCCAAACTTCTATGATTACCGTCTCTGCAAGAAGCTAATTACAGAAAAAATAAAGCTACGAATAGCCTATTTATTATGTCTAAATTAAGTAAAAAAAGAGAAGAAAATATGTACACGCGCCTATTTACAATCTACACAAAACTATGTACAAGAGGAGCAAGAAGTTTATACAGTACTATATACACTATCCAGATATGTACAAGAAAAGGAAGAAAAAACCCTAACTAACTCTACAAAAAAAAAAAAAAACATCAGAGGCAGTTCCTTTATCTGAGGGCGCTTAGCGCTTCCCAGCAATGTGTGCAGCGTAGATGTCCCTGCTCCTCATGACGGTCTCGCTGACGACCAGTCGCTTCATTTTGCGCAGGTAGCTCTTGCTGCAGAGGCGGCGGAGGACGCGGTCGTTCTCTGGATCCCATAACCGCAGGGCACCGACGATGACCGCCTCCACCGTGACTCGCTGGAAGCGCAAAAGTCAAACCCTGCCGTAACCGGCATGTAGTAAGTGAAACGATCCTGGCCAATCCCCAAGTGGGTATGCGCAACAAACTGCGCAGGAGGCCGCCTGGTTCTTGCTGCGGCAGGAAACTAAACATCCCCCTCGCGAGGGGCACGATCAAATGCAGAGCATTTCCGGGGGCGCACGACGTTAAGTAGTTTGCGTTACGTTAATGTTGTTGCACTTGTTGCTGTTGGTTGTTGTATTGTAATTAAATGAGGAGACGTAATTACGTGGTCACGTGACATCATTTATTAGCAGGTGGGTATGATTATTGTGGCGCAGTGGGAAGAGCACCATGTACCTCGCGTTCCGCCCACAGGTAGTGAATGCGTTGTATCAGCAGCTTCTTGACGTAGTTTGAATGAGTCAAGGATATAAGGCGCGTTCGTAGCCCTCCATTCTGTGTCGGCTTTGTGGCGCAGAGGGTAGAGCACCATGTACCTTGCGTTCCGCCCGCAGGGTCGTGGGATCGAAACCAGGCGCCGGTAAGTATTATTTTTTATATAGTGTAGGGGGAGGGGTGCGGACGACGATGGACAACTAGAACGGGTGACATCGTGAGTTAAAGAAATGCTCTGCATTTAAAATGTCCATGCACGTGTTAGGAGAGATCCGGAGTTCTGGTCGGTCTCTCTTAACGGGACCATTTACGGAGACAATATGCTGCGAAGCAAAATACCGGTATTGCTAAACAGCCCTCACAGACGGGGGACGGTCATAGATACATTATCAGTTAAGCACACCTTTGAGCTATTCGGTAATAGTTAATTATGTGGAACTTTCTATTATTTCCTTGTGTCGTACTCCTCATGTTATTAAATAAATTCTGTGTCGACTAGAACATAGACACCGATGTAAAAGCATGAAGAATGGTTTGGTGTGCCTTGTATTTGTACGTATGTGTACATACTTGTTACACTTATGACTAGCGTTCATCGGGATGCATGTGGACTTTAGCATGCACGCCAAGTTGATTTTACCTTTGAATGCGTACGTATTTGACATGTTTGTGCGTAACTATGTATTTGTTGTTGAAAATTGGCAACATTCTTTTGTCTGTGGTTGGCAACAAAATGCTGTTGTATGTGCTGGGCTTAATGTTGCCCATGTTACAGGGGCGGGGGCCTTGTCCAGCTTCCGTTGGGTGGCTTTTTTTCCCGCCTCCTCGTGTACCAAAAAACGTGAAACAAGCGAAATCTCTCATTGGCGTCTGCAGCCGTCGTGGCGACAAGGCGATGTGCACCCTGTGAAGCCTGCCCGACAGCCTACGGCCCGCTGCGTGGTTATTCTTCTGCCTTTAAGCCAGTTCTACATGGGACGCCGCCCGTGCGGCAAAACGATTTATTTTCCTATTTTCACTGCTGCGACATACTGCAAAATGCTAAGCGGCGTTCACAAGAGAAGTTCGACTCTTCCAAACATTTGGAAATTCGCAACAGCAACGAGAATAGATCGTTTTGGTGCACGAGCGGAGCCGGAGCGGCGAATTCGCAAGTGAAATTCGCCCCGTGTAGAACGAGCTTTATACTGACCTCCGAGGAAGCACGTTCCGCGGAAGGGCGGGCAAATTGGGCAGCTTCTAGGAAGCGAAACACAGTATCGGCCAGTGCCTTTTTGTATCAGCTTCAGTTCCCGAAAGCTTTAGCATCGAAAAACACCCAAACCATAGCGATGGAACGTTTAAGGCACAAAAGCCATTCCTTCTGCCGTGTCTTCGTAAACCTAACAAGTTACCGTTACAGTTCCAGCCACCCTAAACGGAACGGTGGCGTTCCTCTGTTCTTCCCAAAACGAAGTGGTTCCACGAACGCCGTTCCCTACAGCATGACAAGGTATCCACAACTGCATGCATACATTCCGAACTCAGCAAATAGGACCCGGTCCTACACAGGCAGCTACAAACGAACACGTTCCGTGTGGAACTCTGTTACATGCCATGTACTACCTTGCTACCTAAGGCTTGAAATGCAATTACCGCTTCGTTCGAGGCACCCTATACGTCTTGATGTGGGAGCGTGCGGGCACCGAAGTACCACCCGCTGCCCACCCACGAGGAGCAGTGGGAGACCCAGCTTACCAGCCCCGACCTTAGGGACCAACTCTACCTAGTGAAAAGAGTGACGCTGCGGCCATGGCCCAAGGCATCCCGGACTAGCGACGTCACTCACCCTTGACGAAATGCAAGTCATCTGCTCTGTAATAAAATTTATCACTTCTGTGAAGTTTAAAAAACGCCTTTTGATATTTGTAACAAAAGTTTCGGAGCTTCTTGCTTGAGTGAACAATATGGTTGTGCAGTGTCCCAGGTGATTTGCCAACCCAGTGGTTGCACTTGTTTGCACAGGCCGAAGGACCAAATAGTGTTTGTATTAACAGAGCCGGCTGTGAATGTCAAACTTTCTTCAGGCATATGCGGACTTTTTTTAATACAGCCTCTCCATTTATAATTCAAAAAAAGCCGCATTCATAGATCAGCAAACACTATCGTTCACTTACCAACGTCACGGTAACGTTACAAAGGTACGTCTACGCCAAGTGTGAAAATAAGGTATAGCAGAAATAACGGAGGTAAGTACAATTATGGTACGCCTATATAAAGTTAACTAAAATACCAGAGACATCTACAGTACATCGGTGAGATATGTCTGAACAGCGCCAACAAAAAAGTATTAGCAACATCTAAACTACGTCTATAACATACGCTGAAGTAACGTTCGAAAATGAAGTATCGGCAACGTATACTTAATATCGCGAACTTCTGATAAAAAAAATTATGTACTTGGCCATACAACAGATATACTGCCGTTGCATAAACATTCCGGTCCTTTAGGGGCAAAGCCCCTTGGTACCTCGGGCTGTCGGTGACTTCTATCGTCGGCGTCTCATGCAGTCACGACACTAAAACACCGGGACACTCATTTTCCAACGCCTCGCGCTAGAACGTAACGCCTACTAGACGAAAAGTGTATAATGGACAAAACCGGTTCAACATAAACATGGTTTAAAGATTTGTGGCGTCGCTCTCCGCTTCAGCAATCATCAAGGACAAGCATGAGCTGTTTGTAGACGGGTTATAATTTGGGTTACACTCAAGTGCCCAGCTGCTCTCGACGCTAGGACTGATAGGGTAGGGTGGTCGGTTGAAGCAAGACAAAGCATACGCACCTGGTGCCAGGGCCTCGTTGATCACCGAGGACGAGCCAAGCAATAGCCAAGCTTGGCAGTAAGACACGCGCATACTATATGACAGAACATCTAAAGCCAGCTTAAGAAATAGAATAGCAGGGTAGAAGAATTTGTTGTTGGGCCTGTTGGTACATACTTTGGAGAACGGTGAAACCCAGCCTTGAAGACGCGAACACGAGAGAGAGCACACAACACACACGCTGTGACTAGCAACAGTTCCGAAGGCAAAGCAAGGTTAGGGTATGCGCAGTAAAAACTAAAGAAAGAAGGTCAGCTGATGGCGCAGTTCAAAATCGGCTCTTTTTCAAATATTCAGATTCTTTGCGTGATACTGTTAGTAAGGGAACACTCACGCACTTATCATAACCATGCTTACGCATTTGGTAAGCTTCGATAAGCTCCCGCTCGAAATTTGTGGTTCCCATACCAATTATTTGTGGATGTGGATGCGCCCCCCTCTTTGACAAAACACAAATAATTGGTAGGGGAACCACAAAGTGCGAGCGGGAGCTTATCGAAGCTTACCAAATGCGTAAACATGGTTATGATAAGTGTGTGAGTGTTCCCTCACTAACAGTATCACGTAAAGAATCGGAATATTTGAAAAAGCCGATTTTGAGCTGCGTCATCAGCTGACCTTGTTTCTTCAGTTTTTAAGGCGCATGCCCTGACCTTGCTTTTCCTTCGGAATTTTATTCATTAAACTGTTGCTAGTCCCACCGTGTGTGTAGTCTGGTCTCTCTCGTGTTCGCGTGTTAAGGCTGGGTTTCACCGTTTTCCATAGAATAGCAGCGTCGATAGAAGGGAAACAAGTCAATGACTGGGACTCTTTAAAAACAATAGAAAACCCTCTGCATTGATGAGGGAAAGAAACTTGGACGCAGGCAGTCAGACGAGTTAACAAACATTTTAAAACGAGGCAACCCCCAAACGTCATTAATGCAAACCTATCTCAAAGATTTAAATCTGAAATTTAAATCTGAGACACTCCAGGCTAAGTAGGCTCTACTCCCTCTCTGCAAACACCTATACAGCCAGACAATCCCGCACTGCAAATCCAGAATTCTTTAGGTACGAACGAAACAAGCAGCTGAAAACGGAAGTAAAGAGGTCAAATCAAGCAAATTTCACAGCAAGGGACATCGACAGATTCATTTCCCACTTTCAGGAAATGACCTCCACTGAAACAATAAGAGACATTGACAGCAGTATCTCAAGTTCCTTCTCAGCAAGTCTTCCACAACTACCAGACGAGGACTTTGTGCACTTAGGAGCCCCAATAGCATTGAAAGAGCTAACGGAATCGGTGAAGAAACTCCACAAGGGTGAAGCGTCAGGTGTAGGTGGACGGCCAGCTGAGTTCTACAGTACATTTTGGGACCTTCTCCGACCTTTCTTATGCGCAGTCTTGAACAACATCCTGGCAACACACACAATCCCACACACTTTGAAACGAGGTAGATTCATCCTAATACCAAAAAATGCTGGGGGCATGGAACGAACCCACGAGTTGGCGCCGTATCACTCTGCTGGGGTCAGACTACAAATTACTTGCATCAGTACTAACAAGGCACTTACAACTTACTTTGCGGGAAGTATTTACGTCATGGCAGGCCTGCTCAGTTGCAGACAGGGACTGTTAACCCTTTAACATGCTTACCAGAGACGTAATAGAGCACACAAAAAGTAGACAGGCTTGGAGATAGCTCGTTTTCTTATACCAGGCACAAGCGTTCGATAGAGTAGAACACAATTACATTTTCGCAACACTAACGGATTTAGGTTAGCCACAACATTTTGGCGATCCTTAAAGGGACCCTGCAACACTCTGAGCAGTGCAAGTAAACCTGCGCGACGTTTAGATTACACTGCCAGGAATACCTGAGCCAAATATTACACGTGCACATGAAGCGGTGAGTGCACAAATTGCTGTGAAAGACGCGAAAAAACCAACCGCGCTCTCTCCAGTTCTCATCATTATGCAACCCTGGCATGGCCTAAGGGACGTCACATAGGCCATGGCTGCCCGATCGGCTGTCACTGGTCAACTTCGCGGCTAGATTCTCCCATTTCCGTCGTCGTCATCGCTGTGTACGAACCTCTTTTATGCCTGAACCTGTAGGCACAGTTTTGCCGTTTCTTTTGTGTTTTGAGTGCGCGCGGAGTTTGAGTGGTTTGAGTGGTTTGAGTGATGAGCTCAATACTTCCCTTTCAATGGGACCACTCGACTACAAACGTTTATTGCTTCAAAAACGCCCTACCAGCCCGAGCGCGCACTTGCGAGCAGGCACGCATGCCTGCTTTTTTGTGGCACCAGACCGGAAATAGGCCCCTCCGCGTTGCGGAGAAAAGGAGAAAACTACCCGGCATGTGATATATCGAAGGCCGCCGAAGAGAACGCCGCGAGCCGCCCCCCTCTCCAGGAGAGAGTGCGCAGCTTGCGTCGCGTTGTCTGCGGTCGAGTTGAGAGGGAACGATTATGCGCGATTTCACATCGCGCGTAGTTTCGTTAATTGTGAACGGATTTTCATAATTCTTGCGGGAGGAGATTCCTGGGACAATAGACTTTATTCCAAAATACATTACTAGTAGTCGATTGCAAGTGTTGCAGGGTCTCTTAATGAAGGCATACAGAGCGATCTAGTCATACATAAACAAGTACAGTCGAACACGGATATATCGAACACGGGTATATCGAATTATTGTCTATATCGAACTCATAAATTATCCCCTTGAAAATTCTGTGTAAATGTATAGGAATTCGTACGTTTATATCGAACCGTATTTTTACCGACATTGGGTATATCGAACGCCGCGCGAGTTGGAAAGTGCTCTTCGGCGGTCGCTGCACTGCCGATTGAGGTTGAGGAGGATGTGGAGGAATGCGCGGGCATGGCGAAGACTCGCTCGCGTAACTAATCCCCCCTACCGGAACGAATTTGCGCTTGCCCAGTCGGGCCCCGCCAGCCGCCGTAGCGTTTAGCGGACGGAGCCCGGTATGCTAAATCTCTCTAGGCACACAAGCCCGAACGCTCGGAAAATATGACAGTGCGAGGTAGGCATCTGCCCCGACTGCGCACGTCCTTTTTTTTCGTCTGCGTACGTTCCCCGGCTTGCCGAAAAGAGTTTCTCTTTCTCTATCTCTGGGTCTGTCTTCCCCCGATGTCGTCTCGGGAAAGGGAAGAGGGAACGAAGGCGCTGGCGGCCTCCTCCTTTTGCATTTTGCTGCTGTTGCTGCTGTTAGGCGAGTTGTCCCGCACCTTTCGGAGATCACTGTTTCTCTCGGAGATGACCATCGCGAGCGCTTTGTTGGAGTCCGTTCAGAGAGCCTTGGAATTGTTACCTTCAAAGTTCTTGCGGTACGTGCACGCTGTTCTTCTTTTGCGTGCGTGTTGTGCATGGTGTGCGAAGGCGCAGCGTGCTGCTGGAATTTTCTAGTTGTGCAGCCTCGAGAAGATCGAGACCAGCGTCTTTAATTTCATTTCCAGGACGAAGAAGCAGGCCAAGATTAGCGATTTTTTTTTTTCACGGAAATAAAGTGTCCTGTTGCGTCGTCGAGTGCGGAATTAGTTCTCATTCTTGAATGCGACGATCGGTAAGTGATCATCCGCCATAGGTGAGGTCTCAGAGCCCATATTTTTTATATCGAATTTTTCATATATCGAACTAATTCGCGATCCCCTTGGAGTTCGATATATCCGTGTTCGACTGTAGTAACTAGCCAGAGCGTAACAAGAGGTGTCCGGCAGGGGTGCCTACTTTCCCCATTACTCTTTGTTCTAATACTAGAATCGTTTTTAAAAATGTTGAAAATAACACACACATTCTAGGTCTATAGCTACCAGGGAGTGAGACAGTTAAAGTAACGACGTATGTCGGTGACGTCACTTTGTACCTAAGGGACGAAGACAGCCTGGTTCATGCATTGAACTGCTTCGAGGAGTACTCTGAGCTAGCTGGCGCGAAACTAAACTGCATGAAAAGCAAAGCTTTAAGACTAGGTCCATCAGGAAAACAACACATATTTGGTACCAAAGTAGTCACACATGTAAAAATCCTTGGGGTCACTTACACTTCAAGTAGGGCATCACTTAAAACATGGTATCGAACACTTAAACAACTTCGGGAGGATGTAAATGGAGCCTTGACGTATGACTTTGCACATGTAGTTAGGAGGTACCTGTCATTGAACGTGTTCACACAGAAGATATTCTACATAGCAGAGACGGTCGCCCTTCCTCGATGAATAGCGGTCAAAATCACATCTGAAGTATTGCGCATGTTCTGGTCGGATAAAGCAGCCTTGGTCAAAACTGGAAAACTGGGAAGGCCCAGACAACTAGGAGGGTGGAACATCCCTTCAGTAACTAACTACTCTATGGCTCATTGAAAAGTGTTTTTAGGGTCCTTTGACTACAGACGGGACATCCAGCAAGACAGCTAGGCGTATATTTCTTGGGGGCACAGGCTATAGGTTATTTCTATAGCAGATTCCGGGCGGGCCTAAGGCAACTCAGACACCCCCTTTTACACCAAGGCAATAGAAGCATACAGAAAGCTAATTTACAAAAGGGGAATAGAAAATATGAGGAACGTAGAACCGGCTCAGAAACTTGATGAGACAAACCCTCACAGCCTAGGCGAGAAACAAAAAAAAACTTCCCCTGGCGCATGCTGGTCAACGCAAATGTACCGGACGAAGCCTAAGAAGTAACATGGAAATGTGGAATTTCAGTCTTGCCGACGAGAACTGTCTTAATGAAATGGGCACAACATCAACAGACAAGTGCGTACAATGCAACCAGAGGGAGACAAATGAACACGCAATGATCCAATGCACAGTGGCCAAAACATTCTGGCTTATAGTGAGCAGGGCATACCGACAGCTCCGCATCCGGGATTTCCTGGAAGGCAGGAGATGCCCGAGGAACCCGTTAGGGGCACTCATTATGACGGTTGATTTTCATGCCTTGTGGATAAATGGGTATATTGGCGTCAAAATATTGCGTTCCCGGCGAAACCAGTGGAACATACTGATCCATATGCACACGAAACAGAAAACCTGAAAGCAGAGCGCTTCTCGGGAGAAGACTTCTTGTCCTGTCATCGAGGTCCAAAAGGGCGAGTGCACCTGCGTTGAAGTCCAATACACGGATTGCGTTTCACGGGACATAAGACAGAGGAGGCTTGTGAAGGGCGCTAGCGCCTGGGGCAGAGAGAGTGTCGCCCTTCACCCGGGTATTTGTTGTCCTGTTCTAGGGCAAAGTGTCTGTGTTCGCGGATGCAAGTCATTTGTAGGGGATGTAAGCCGCGTGCTTGTGTCGGTACTGGTAAAGGCAGTCCCAACTGCATTCTTTAAGTAGTGGATATTTCCTAGACTAATCAATAAGTTGTAGTGCCCCCAAACGAAACAGACGGGCTAAATACGTGTACGTGCTAAAGCGAAAAAACCACGAACGCTTTGTATTTGTGTATGTCGCAAGGTAGAAACATCTTGTGCAACATTTTGTGTAAACATCTTCTTATGTAAACATCTTGTGCAAACGAAACATCCTGTGTAAACAGAGCGGGTGCCTGAGGGGACGAATGCCCCCCCCCCTCTTCCTTCCCCAGAACGCTGGTTGCCCTCCCAGCGCCAAGTCCTTGTGCCATGTACGCCATTTGTATCTGTGAACGTGCAATCGTAATTGTTGATTCAATTTGTGGAAAGTACCTTATCTGTTACCAGCAAGGAGCGCTCTTCTGGAATGTAATGGACGGACGAAGTGTGTGTACGTGGGAGAGTGTGCAACCACGGGTGTCTTGTACTTGCACATTTCACAGGAGGAAAATAAAAATTCCTTTGGTACCCCCAAGTGGACGCACGGGCATTGCATTTCTTTTGCGTTTACTCCTGCCACTACCCGAAACTGGGGTGCAGGGGGATGCAAATTGCTTAAATCCTGTTCAACACAAGAGAGCGCGCCAGAGTCTCAACAAGCGCGCGATCGCTCCTCGAACTGGCGCTTCTCCGGAGCCCAATCAGCGCGCACCTAGTGGCAAGAGAGAGACGTACAATCTTTGAATACATTTATACTGCTTATAGCATCGGCCTGCATGCTTCGCACCTCCCCAGGGTTTACGGTAGTGGAGATGGCCCGGGGTTTTTTGGGACGCCGCAGGGATATTAGCAGTTTGCTGGGATCTGAAAGGGGCCATTCATGGAACCGCGCGCAACCTTCTACAGTGACGCAGTATTACGCCCTAATTAAGTGTTCAGACGTCCATGTCTACTTTTGAACAATGGTGGTGAAGATGGAGACGGAGGATGCAAAAAAGAGACAAGTGGCCCGCTCTTGTACCACAGTACTGCCAGTCTGCAAAAAGGCATGGCCGAAGTATGCGTCAAATGCTCTCCGTTTATTGCACTGCCGTTCAAACACAGCATCGATCTCACGGGTACGATACACTTGACAGTTACAAGCATGTCACATTGCGCTTTCAGCTAGAACTGCAGTTCCCCTAGCGGTGCCTACGTCCTGCGTCGCACAAATTCTCTTATCAAACCAAACTATCCGTGCGTTGAAAGGTTCTCTGAATGTTCAGAGATATTTCTAAAGCTTTTTCTGCAAAAGGTAGACAATTGAACTGCATCACATTGTTACGTTATTTATTGAAAACGTTACGGAGCAGTCAGAATACCGGTTTTTGAAAGAAATCTTTGAGTAAAAATGCTTGTCAAACTCTTTCATTGTTCGGTCTAGGATTAGAGTTTCGGGATGTTGGAAGAGTACGCCTGACCCAATTCGGTAGGTACAGCACCGACGATAGTGGTTAAAATAAACGACGTCTTCAGTCACATTCACGGTAGCATATGGGCCGCAGTGCTGGCTCACCCAGTGTATGTAACCCGTGCAAACAGACCTGCCACGCGCAATATATTTCTGAATGAAACGGCCCTCTACTCTTCTCGCCCCCCAGAGTAAGAACTCTCGACCTGAGCGGCAGTGACTCCCGAAGACCCATGTAGGCATTGTCCAAGCCGTACTCGTAGCAGAATAAGCGGCTTTGCACAATAATGGCTCCCACAGCTTCGGTTTTCCGTTGTTTCTCAACATGGTCTATGACAGCCGCCAAATCTCCTCCCCGTCGTGGCACCATGAGCTCATCAAAGTCGACATGGAGAAAGTACTCCGTCTTCATCCGTGACCTGAATATGCAGTCGTGCAGCGCCATAAGGTGAAAATTTTCAGCGATGTCTTCATCGCTGTGGTTGTTAATTAAGTATTCGGGCTTCCTCAAAGGAATGACCGTGATGTCAACTCCTGTCGATTGAAGTCTTGATACGAGTAGCTGCAGACGCTCACTGGGATTGAAGTCATAGAAGTAGAAGTGAGTGGCGCCAATAACTTGGTAGTGGGCTATGAATTCGATCATTTCCCACAGCTTCGGGCGGTCGTCGAACATTGGACGCACACAAACGGAACAGCACTTGGCATTCGCATGGGACAGAGGCGGAACGTGCACCGGAACCCAGTGCGCCTTGTAGCTTTTGTTGGCGGACGCCCTAAGTGCAACTTTTAGAGGTTCTATTACTTCCTTAGCAGGCACAGGCAGAGGACAGGTCAAGTAAACCGTCTGCGACGCTCTCGAAAAATCGTTCTCGGGAACTTGGGTTACAATAGCGTGCGTTCTCCACGTACGCTGACTTGATTGGATTGTGCATTCCAGGGGTTGGAGGAATTGTCCAGGTGCTTTACTTCGGCAGAGCAGGCCCAGTATGTGCACACCCCACGTGGTCGTGTTGGTTAGGAAGGCCGTGTACACGTACAAGTAGTCCGTGATTGCTTTTCCTGCGATGGGCTCTTCAACCGGTGGGTCATTTCCGATGTGGCTCTCGAGAAGCGCCTGGTCCCAGCGCGAAACGTACTGCTGGAAGCGGCGATCGTCGCTCACTGGACACTCGTGGCCTAAAAAGGCAACAATATAGTTTTAGAAATTTACACTTCTTGTTTTGACATGCATTTTATATCCACCATAGAGTGAAAGTTATTAATCGTATTCCTGAGGGTGGCTGTAAGAATTAATAAAAGCTTTTTGAGAGAACCGTCAATGCCTCCGGCCAGAAAACTACCTTTTAATACAAAAAACGTATACAAAAACGACAGTGAAGAAGGCTAGTTAGAAGCATATTTTTGAATGTAAATATAGATGTCAAGCGCGCTCTAGCTTGGCAGAAACGAAACGCGGAAACATCCGCGGAACACTTGCTCCACCTACGCAACTTTTGCGGACTCAGTTGGTGTCCTCGCAATACTTTACTATACTATAATACTTTACTAAAGGCCCTACTCATATTTGGCATGTGATTTGATGACTAAATATGGAATTAAGCCCAATGAGCGAATAGACGCAGCGCTGTGTGCTAAGGTTTTTTTTTTCCACAAACCGTTGATTTTTCGTTAACCAAACATTTACGCACGCCATGGTCTGGCCCTACATGCATTCATTTCTGTATGAAGGCAGATTTTGCAGGGCCTCTTGCAGTGCTACGTGTTTTTGATGCCACAGCACTTCTGCAGCGCATTTTGCAAGACCTCAACCGGTGTGTGCACTGCCCGCAGAACGGTGTAAGTTGTTTTGCAGCTCTGAACACGACGCGAACACCGTATCGTGAGGACACTTTTTGTAGACCACGTTATACTTTAGATGCCCTCTTCCTTGCTAGGCTATGTACATAATTTAATGATTATCTAATGTTATGTTGTTATTGCGCCTCCTAGATGACATAGTGAAAAAAATTCTGTAAAGGAAAAGGCAGAGGCACTGTGCTCAGTAGCCTGGTTCTCGTTCTTGTAGGTGGTAAGGCGGAAACCGCGCATGTGGTAGTGTCATTTAAATGGGGTGATGCGTTTAAGAATTCCTCATTTTCGTAGAAGCCTCAAATTTGATATTAGAGTTGATGATGTGCTGAAGGCAATTGCAGCGCAATGGTTTCGGGCAGGAGTTCACCCGTGAGGTTCCACAAATCTCGAAGCTAGGTTCCTTGGATCTTGAACTTAACAGTTTTTGTTATCACGCCTGTCGCCACAAGCAGTGAACGTCGAAGCCCGTGCTGAATAAGGAGTCACGCTACATAAAAGGTCCGATTGCACTGTCGCAAGCAGCCGCTATACAATGTTGTCACGACGCTGTGCCATCATGTTTTTGTGGAGAGTTATTTAAGTAAAACTTGCCCATTGTCCAGCCCTTGTGTTACCAGGACGGGGGGATTTCTCGCAATGTATCAAAGAAGGCTAACATTGCTCACCAGTGGAAGTCTGGAAACGGGAAAGGCCTGTAGCTGTGCCGTATGCACAGAAAATGCCGCAACGGGGTTACAGACGACTAAAAAGACCCTGCAGCTCTTTATTCAACTTTTTTGAAATCTTAAGTGCTTGCAGAACGTAGGCACCCAACACATCAGTGTCAGATCAGGGGGTCGCAAAGTAACCTCAGCCAGAAATTACCTGCTGTATACCCATGAGGAAACTATTAAACTCGATCAAAAGATTTTTCTCCCTTTTCCAGTCTTGACGTTCTTCGACGGCTCGAATTACGTGACTGAGGCTATGTAGCGGCTGTTGGCCGGTTTTCCTTCAGTTGGAGCCATGAACGCTTTCCCATAGCAACTTAAAAAAAGCCATAAAAGCAAAGCAGAAATGGAATGCGTATCTGGTGCGGCGAACAAATCACGCAGCGCTGCTCCGTGCTGGCGATAGCTATAGCTTTCGCAGTGTTTCCAGATGTGAAGGAAAAAGGGAAAGCTCCTATCGAAAGTGTTGCAGGGTCCCTTTCAGATGCACTTTCCCCATTCTCCAAAAGACGGCTCAAATGTTGATAAATGTGCTCCTCAAGAAATGTGGCGTCCAAAACGCATCGCATCTGCCTTTGTCCTTTTGTCGGCCAGACCTGGATGTGCGTACACGTTCGGCTAAGAGCAGAATGTGATGATGATGACGAGATCGTTTAACTCGTTATGGAAATAGAACACGAAGTCTGGCATGTCAAAGCCATGTAGAGCTTGAGTGGCAGAGCCTGGCACTCATACAAAGACAATGAGAAAATATGTACACAGCCAAAACTCGATCTAAAAAATTCGATCTTACGAATTTCCCGATGTAACGAACAAATTCAGGTTTCACCGCAAGCGCCTATACGGCTCAATTCTTTTATGAACTTGAACCAACGAACTACATTCAGTGCCATTCCCTATTTAACGAAGCATTTCAATAAGTTGAGAAACACTTTAAAAGGAAGAACTTTCGAATATGTTTTGTCAGAATACCCCCAAGGTTATTGCGCCACGTCAGAAGAAAAAAACGAGGCATGTAGATTCGTATTCATGGAGCTGTACGAGATAAACTCAGCAGTCGCAGAAATCGTACAGTTAGTTTCCGGCGTACAAAAGGCGTCAGAGGATGCTGAGGACCCAGTTGCTGTTTAAGTTCCTGTGCCCGCTTCAGGCCAGGTAACGGACGGTATTACACTTGCTCGGGCGCTTTGCTGGGCGATCCTCTCGAGGGAACCCATAACGCGGTGAACGCGCTTGCGTGCTACAAAAAGTCTGTTCGCCCAGTGCTATGTAACGAAGCGCACGCAGGCGAAAATCGCAGGCTTGTTTGCCAGGAAATAAACTTGTTTCACCCAGAACCACTATCGCTTGATTTTTAAACTCACCGTGGACTATAACCGGATTGCTATCTTATCGGCAGGCGAGCCCCGTGGCCGTCACAATTACGATTTCATGGTAGCTGCTGGGATGCGGCTCCCTTTAAGTGTCGAATTTATGGAATAAACTGCTTGTAAAACGACAGTCCCGATTTTACGAAGTTCTTGGTTTAACGAGATAATCCGCGGTTCCCGGTGACTTTGTTAGATGGGGTTATAACTGTATGACAAAAGAAAAATAAGATTCGGTCAAGCGTGGTGTACAACAACAACAACAAAATGCCCGCCAAATACTCAGGGCGGGGGATTCCGCAGCAGCATATTTATTATCTATTTCTAAAAAATCCTTTAATTTTGAATTATTGCAAGAAATATTGCCTCGAAATTGGTTCAAAGCAGCAGGAACACAGTGCATTTTGGCCATATGTCCGTACCTTGTTTTGTAAAAGGGAATTCAGTAAGACCCTTTTGGTGGGAGATTATGCGTAGGGATATGCAACGGTTTAAAATGTGCTGTCCAAATATGTTTCAAAATAATAGGTCCACCCAACAAAAATCAAAGTTCTGTAAATGTAAACCTTTGAAAACATCCCTCTTGTGCTCAAGATTTAAATCGTGTGCTTATGTTTGTTAACAGAGAACGAAGAATTGAGAAGATCCGATTGATGTAGCGCAAAATTGATGCACTGGAATTCCAATCGAAGTAAGCTATAGACCAAAGCACGTGCACCAGTTTTATAAACAGATAAGCTCATAAAGTATGTAATGTTGGGCAAAACACAAGAAACAGACGGAATTGTTCCACAAATATAAGGTGAGAATTCCAGTTTAGATCACCATAAAAACATAAAATATTTAAGAGAAAGTGTAAGCGTGAGAGGAGAATAAATACAAGGAAATCAATGACAGCCTGCAGAAAAAAGGGCAGATCGATATTAAATTTGTGCAGAGAGTTATCAGGTGAGTTGACAGAAATAGGGCTGCTGAGAACCAACCCATCGCTTCCAGGGCAGCATCTTGGAATGTAGATAATGTGCTTCTAGATAAGTTGGCACCATTTATCTGCATATTGATATATGAACCACGTACAATACAACATCAGTCGGTTAGGTACAAGCAGAGTCCTTCAATGCTTTGAAGGACTCTGGTACAAGTTAACGGGAACGGTCACTAAATAACCAGCCTTTGGTGCCCATGGCGCCGCATACCCATTTGTGCGGTTGCATTTCTGGCTTTAACTGTGCCACAATTTTAACCATGTACTGCGATGTACCTGCACGCGAGATTTTTAAGACCACGTCCCATTCCACACTGCTGCGCTCCGAGCTCCAGCGCCCCCCACACCCTCTTACAAATGGCAATCGAGGCTGCCCTGCGCCTTCACCCAGTACTTCTACACAGGGGCTCATTAAATCGAATGTCCACAACATGATAGAGGAGATCACCGAAGCGCAACGAGCTGGCCGCCTTACCGGCCTTAGCACCATCTTCACCGGCGCCACGTGCTCACCCGCCTGGGAATCACCACCCTCCAACACCCCTCCTACGACACCCAGTGGCGCTCGCCCCGACCTCTCCCGCGCGCTTACAAGTTTCCCCGCTACCCAAGAAAATGCACGCAAGACCGGGCACTAGCTCTCCGCGTGCACCTTCTTCGGTATCCAAGGAACACGCATGAGCCGAAGCCCTAGAGCACGCGAGTACGGCCACGAGTCACGTCTGGTCTACCTCGAAGCGGCCATTCACTATGCAACCTCAACGCCAAAGCGGCAGCAGCCACTATGTGCGCACCCAATCCAGCAGGGCGGGCTAGGGAACGGAGATGGTCCAGGCTGCGTCTCACATCACCGCCGCCCGGCCTGCGGAGGCTGACGATGACGACACGGCTACCCGGACAATTATCACACACTCCCAAGCCGCCTATCGTGCATGTTAATGTGAACCTCTCACCGTTCAGGCAAGTAAGGTTCACCGACACCCCGATTCATCCACGCTTCCCCTCATTATCTCGGGGACCCCTGGCCGTGCCTTCCTTCCTGGTAATGAGCGCGCATACGCTGTCGTCCAAGAAATGACCCACAGTGTCAGGGGTTCGGCAACGAAAGGTCAGATCCAGGGTGACTCCCAGCCATCAGCTTCCACCATGCCATCCCATGAACCTCTCAGGTGTACACTTGCACTCGCCATCTACCTCACCCAAAGAAAAACCGTGCACTACCTCCGCCCAACAATTCCTTATCCCGCGCCAACGCCAAGTAATGGCGGCCGCTTCAGACACACGTCATCAGAATTACATTACAAACGCCCTTTCTTTTCCGCCCAACGCCGTAGGAACTTTCCGGCTTGTAATGTCCAAACTCTCACCACCCACCATTTAGCATGGGAGTCCGCCGTGATCAGACGGGCTGACCCCTATACACTCCCGCCCTTTCCCCTGGGAGGCTGCTCTTTCCAGCACCACCCGCAAGACCAGCAACGGCTGATCGAGCGGACCCGTAAGGAAGCGTCCGAAATTGGAGTCCTGTACTGAGACCCCACTAAAAGGGGCTGCTTTTCCACGACCCAATAAGTGCAGTGAATATTTTCACCACCGTCACCCCTAACCACCACCTCATATCACTGCCGAAGAACCACATAAGTCAAAATTCCCTTTGCGCTGTCCCCGAGAGAGTCTGACTATTGCGTGGTGATTCATGCCTTCCCGGTCATGCTGAACGTAGGAGTCTGTGTTTCCCTGTATTCTGTTTCGTGCTATACCTAGGGTTCTCTCTCTAACTACGAGTACACGACTTTTTCCTGTTATAAAAACCTCTTGTCAGTCAACGCTGTGTCTGTGTGCCCCTTTCCCACAGGATTCGTCTTTTATTACGGTGTCGTCACCCAACGCGTAGTCCACGTACCCAGTTTGCGCACTTAGCAACCTCTTTCACCGCCCAAGAAAGGAGGCGCGCACAACACGATCGGATCGATAATCGCGGTATGCCAGCCCATGCGCAGTCAGTGACAAGCGGTTGTTGCTCTCACACATGTGCTTTGTCTGGCCGGCGTTTCTGGCTTTAGTCACCGCTCACCATGATGTGACATTGTCGCGACGTTCTACTGCTAATTCTTTTTTGTATCCTCAACAGGGACGGGGCATGGCCCCAGAGAAGCCCGAACAACTGAAGGTCAGTTTCCGGCCTCAGCAAGAACAGAAAAACCAGCCCCATTGTCTTGTTCACATAAACTGGGGACGTGCGAGTGACTTCCAAGCTGTCAGTACCAACTTTAAATGACTGTGCTACCTCAATTTTTATGTTGGGTTATGCTGCTGCGCGTTAAAATCCAGTGTACGACAGCAACAAAATGCAGGCGACGGCTAATGGCCGCGTCTCAGAAGTTTTTAAAAGTCAAACGTTCCTATGGTGCAAGCGTAACGTTTAGACGTGGGCATTGCGCCTGCGTCGTGCTCGCCGAAATGGGTGGAAACGGAGGCGAAGATAGACTTTGCTGTTGGCAGAGGCCAAGCTGGATCAGTGTATTTCTCCAACGGGCGTGAGTTTCAGAATCTTGATGATTGCAGATGTTGCCATCCAAAAATGTGTTTGCGGAAAACGCTGAAAAATTTCGACTGAAGGGTAAAAAGTTTAAAAAGTATGTGCGCTGCTGCATACAAAGCCAAGGAAGAAGCCGTGGAAAACATGCAGAAATCAGACGCAGGGACATGACCACCAGGCAACCTAATGTAGTTCTCATCATGTTCACAGCTGCAACTCCATCGGCGTCATCAATTTTGTGTGCGCATTCATGTCCGTCCCAAAAGAGTCACCCACGAAAGGAGAAACGTCTTGTTACCCCCTCCTAAGTTTCGTAAGGGATAACAGTGAACTTTCATGCCACAGTTCTATTCCTACGAATGAGCGATGAACTCGGGGGGTCCTGAACTGCTGCACTGTGGAAACCTTGCCATGAAAACTATCGCAATATTTTGCTTTTAAATGCTGGGCGTTGCAGTTTTTCAACAAGTGTGAGGGCGTTGTGCGGGTGGGACAGAACACTCCTCGGTCTAATATTTTCCTATCGACCACCGTGTGGCTATCGTTGTTCAAACATTGTGCACGCACACGAACAGGTTGCCAACGCCGTGTACGGACGTCGATGGAAGCTTCAATAATCACACAAATGGTTAAGCACATGGTGGACAGGGTATGCGGCGATTCCTGAAAAAAACTTAATACTTACGTAAATTAAATGTCCAACTCCTCGCCACAACAACCCCCACAGGAACCTCCTCGAAGCGGTTGGCCGACTCTATGGACCCAGATGCGGTGGGCTCTGGGTGTGTCCACCAAATCAGGGGTAGCACCAAGACGCACATCGTAGCCAGCCCCACCCAAAGTACCCGGTTGGAACCTGCGCTAGGGCGCGCGCCACGCTATATTGCGAACACACACTATACAAAACAGTAGAAATTTCATCTGGTTGGTACATGTTGGAACCTGCGGAAGACGCGCAATATACTGGAGAGGCAAGGGCTATAAGACGAAGTGCTTCCTTCGACCTGTAGTCTTAAGCCTTGTTCCACCCATTGCGCTGTTTCAGCAATTTTGAAGAGCATTTCGTCTTCGTTGGTGTCAGTGTTTATGAGGATGTTCTTTTATATTTCCGTTTTGTGGTGCACTGGGTCTGCAGTATGTGGCGGTTGCCGTGCAGTGCGCTTTTCTACCACAATGAATAACTAGATTGACGGATAAGTAATTGATTGTGTACGGTGAAACTGTACAACGGCTTCTTCCAAGTCTGCACGAAGAAAACAAAGAGAGAGAGAGAATACTTTATTCCGATTGGAAAGAAAAGGGGTAACGGGGAGCGGCGGGGGAGGCTAAGAGCCACATCCTTCCGGGTGGCTTCTGGTGGCCTTCATGATGAAGTCCTCCAGGCTCCCCTGCTCCTCAAACGTAGTTGCGGTAGTCAGCCACTCTCTAATGTGGTGTGCCCTAATTGGCTCGGGGTTTGGGATGTCCCGCAGGAAGTGGGTTTGATCCTGCGGTACATTGCAGCGTGCACAGCAGGGAAGGTTGTGTCTTTATGGTTTTAGCGAAGGTGAAGTAGAGCTGCCGTGAGGAGCGTGTTTGACGTCGCTTGTTTGAGGGTTACCCGTGTCCGTCTGGGGTGGAGGGGCGGCAAAACCCTCTTATCTGTTATCGGATAAGAGGCTTTTGCCGTCACCTCACCCCAAACCCAATAAATACGCCTTGAGCGTGAGGGTTGCTGGATTAGGGTCTTCGAATTGGTCACTGCTGTCGGGCGTCCGGGTAAGGTTTTCGCGGGCAAGCAAATCAAATTCTCGATTCCACGACATACCAGTGTGCCCAGAGATCCAGTACACGCTAAGTGGTCATTTCATGTCCGAAAAAAATGGTATCGCGCTTCGATGGCTGGTATTTTAGACCAGAAGACAGCACGCTTTTTTCTTATCGGTGTAAATACTGGTGGTTCCATTAGCGTGGGTTTGATGAGCTGCGCCGAGGGCTGTGGCGAGAATTTCTGCCTCCTGTACCATGTGGCAGCTGCGGACACCAGCGTTCGCTTCTCCTTGGGTGGTCACGTGGTCAAACGCACACGCGTTGCCGCACTTGGCCGCGCCTGTGAAAACATGATTATTGTCCGGGTACCTTGCGAGCTTTTTGCAAAAAATGGCTGGATCGTATGTATTTTTCGGTGGCTGGGGTGTTTTTTGACATCCGCATGCCCTAGCATCGGAGGTATACCTGTACGTGCCGCAGAACTTTTTCTGGAATTGGGGTTCCGTAGGATCGGTTCCTCTGCCTTGGGTCATATCCCAATTCACTAATGATGACGCATCCTGCTTTCGTGGATTCAAGTAGGCGTAACTAATTATATCGGTGAACTGCGATTAATTTTTTAACCTTGTAAACTCTTTCCGTAGCATCCAGCCTTTTATTGCTACTGTTGATGGAAAGCGCTAATGCTAATTTTGTGGCTTCCTGCTCAGCGTATCAAGTCTAATTTCAAGAGTTTTAGTAAGATTAACTTAAAGGGGTACTGACACAAAAACGTTGCATCTATTTTTTTTTTGTTGCCATAAGTAGCTAGGGACCTACTTATCGGAACATTGCTGGCGCTAGGCGGGACAAGGACTACGAATTACACACAACCGAGTAAAAAACCAACTAGCCCCATTTCAAGCTCTGGTTACCTACTTATCACCTGTAGAAACCTCATTTACTTCAGCGTGTGACAGTGGTTTAGTTAGAGGAATTTTCAGTGCGGCCAGTCGCAGTTTTGGATTCAGCGGGTGCCGCGAAACGATGGATTTTTTGTGAACATAGCTGACCACGTGACCGTCGGAGGGATATCACAGAGCAGAGCTGCCGTAGCACTGTCGAATCCGCGTCGCCGGCAGTTTCTGCGAATGCCCCCACGTACTAATCTCGTGAGCCGCTAAATTAAAAAGCGACTGTGGACGTGACGGACGCAGGCGCTGCAAGTGCAAATGCTGCCTCGGCTAGTGTACGACGCGGGGGGGGGACAATCGAGACAGCGGGTGGCAAGACCCGCTCTGGGAGAAGCCGGCCGGTCTGCCTACAGGTCCGCCTACAGATGTGTTCGGCTTACCACTGCGGCGGATTTCCGCTCTCATAAGCGGTGCAGATGACAATGTTTAATGCAACCCGCCATGGCATCATTAACTCTTTTCTCATATAAGCTGCCATGGTTGGGACCTGAGTCCAATTTCGTGCAGCGGTAACAAGCTATCACTCGAGCTACCTGCGCCGGCCTGCGCCGCTTCACGGCCGTGGCCGCCGTCTGCACAGCGACCGTGCGGCTCGCTCAGTGGGCTTTCCATGTCTCCGGCGCTTTTTCCAGTCCAATGTAATAAAAAGTAATAAAAATAGAGTGCTTGAGAATCGCTGTACAAGTTTGGTCGCGGCCCCCTGCCCTATGAGCCGACGAAATCGCGGCGCCTCCGCCGCCAACGATCGGGTCGTTCGTTCTCGAGAGCAGACCCTCCGATTGGAGCGGCGAGCCGGCGGAAAACGCCGGCAGGCCGGCAGTGCGGAAGCGGCAAGCGCAAACTCGTGACGTGTTTGGATGCTGTTTATATAGAAAATATCCAGGGGATGTAGATTGCGCGAGGTCCTCTGCTGGCTGCTCAGTTGCGTTTCACACACTTTAAAATTGATTTTAAATATGTTCTAGGCTTTATTTGCCGCTGATATTTTGCAGATGTATGTGTGTTCACACCAATCTATCTCCGAAGTTATCTCGCCTTCAAAAGTTTGTGGCAGTACTCCTTTAAAGTATTTTGTGGATGATTCATGTGGTGATTAGTGCGTCTAGTAGTTTCAAAAGGCCGGTGCTTATTTTAAGCCTGTTAGTGACCCTTCCCATCACGTGGAGGGTTTGCTCCCCTTGCTTGAGTATTTGGTTGATCGCTTTGTGTCCCCCTCCGTCTGCTTGTATATGAAATCCAACAATTTTGATGCTGAGGTGTGGTTCGATCGGTTTGCCTTGATATGCGAGTCGCACAGATGGCGGTTTCCATTTTTGGTTATGTAGAATTTCAGCCTTTTCGGCAGAACATTGAAGTCCGATCCTTTTTGCGGATTTCTCTACCGCATTTAGTGCATTTTAAAGTTTCTCCTCAATTTGGCCTGCGTTGCCTGTATTGATCCAGATTATGATGGCGTTGGCGTACAGCGAATATTTAACAGCGGGAATTGGGGTGAGGGCTCTGTGAAATTTCAGCATCGCCAGCTAAAGAGTGTTGGCGGCAGGACTGGATCGATCCTTGAGGAATACCTCTGTGGGGATGAGAGACTGTAGCGCCCCTACTGTACTCGCCGACAGCAACGGTGAGTTGTCTGCCACGGAGGAAATCTGCGACATACCGGTCCCGGAGGTGCCCACAACGTGCATCCTTTAATTGCTCGAGCATGGTGTCGCGATGGCCATTATCGAATGTTTTTTGAGGTCCATAGCAAGAATTGCTTTAAGTTCGGCTAACCTAGGGTCCTTATGGGCATCCTCGTGTATTCCGAGCAGGGTGTCGTGAGTAGAGAGCTTACTACGGAATCCGACTATTTTGTGCGGTGCGGTATTACTACTTCCAAGGGGGTGTTGGAGCCGTTTGAGCACAACGCGTTGCATTACTTTTCCGACGTGTGAAAGTAATAGGTCTAAGGTTGGTCACCCGGATGTCCTTGCCGGACTTAAGAATCAAAATTGTGTGCCCTAGTTTTCATTCCGCGTAAAATGCTTGTCCCTCCCATGATTTATTGATTTCGTCTAGTAGAGTCTCCAGGCATCCATCTCCAAGTTTTCGAAGCTGAACGGTAGTGATTGTGTCTGAAGGAGGAGCCTTATTGCCCTTGCATTACCGTAAAGCTGCCCGCAATTCTGCCATAGTAAATTCGTCGTCAAGTTCATCATTGTCTGGCCCTATGTAGTCAAAGTAGTGCGGTTGGCACTTTGGAGCTATATAGTATATATTGACTTTTAAATGTCCAGTAATAACTGGTATTGTCTGCATATCTACTTATTACGGTTTGTAGGTTTGTGGGTTATGGTCTTCGTGGAGTCTGGTGCGATGAGCTCTCTTAAAATTCGCCAAGTTTTACTCATGGTGAGTGTGCCCTGTAGGCAGGGCCGTAGCCAGAAATTTCTTTCGGCGGGAGTTATTGGTTATTGTAAGGGACGATTTTTGACGAAAGGAACACTAAACTCCGTAATAGGTTTATATACCCACATCCAAATCTAAATATGCAAGTCCGGTGTCAATGTTCATACTTGTCGACATTTTGAACAAGGACAAAACAGTGCAAAAATGTGAGGCAGAAAATCAATACATAAGCGGTATTTGCGATGTTACTTTACAAAAAAAACTCATGGATGCTTGGTTTTAAAACACTACATCCACTGGTAAAAAAAAATCACTCCGTCGCCTGATGTCACCCGCGCCACTATAGCGTCCGGCGGCATTTTAAGAAGTCAACCGGCAACAGTTAGGAAAGGTTCTACTATACATGTTCCCCGTTCCACTTGGAACGCACGTGGAGAAGGGCAAGGTAGGGCGCCTCAATTCAAGCGTGTCTCTGCCGTGCGGCAGCGCTGGCATCGAGGCACCCGTAAAGCCCCAAAATAAAGGAACTTTAGCCACCCGGCCTGGAGCAGTGGAGCGTGGTAAATTTAAATTGACTTCATCAAACCTCCAGCGTGTTTACCAAGGAGGAGCGCGACGGGAGAGGAACAGCATGAGAGGTGACCGAGAAAATGAAGAGAGGCATTTACTTAGCAAATGATAGTTTTTCGTCGACATTTGCAAAGTAAATGCGATTTGCCACGAAAAGAGTACATACAGGGGCCAATTTTGTTCTTACCAGGTGCGAGCTCTGGCGTAATGGGAAATTCGTTCCCTTCTAAAGTGCTCTCGTGAAGCGTGAAATATTACACAGCCTCAGGCGGCTTACAAATATTCGAAGGTCCGCCTTCTCAACATGAAATATGGGTAGCACCACTCCATCACTTGTAAACGTTCTGCGCATTAACGTAAAAAGAAACGTTGCGTAATTGAACCTTTAATTTGAAGGTTAAATTTTTCCCGCCATACTACAAAAAATGCTCTGGAGTGACACAAACAGGGGAAGTGGCAGGAACCATAGATTCTGCGTGCCCACCTATAGCTATAGCCTCTCACTATAGGCCTCGTGTGGTGGCGCCACTGCAACTGAACCAGTGGCGCCCCGTAGCATCCGCGCCGCATCTTCTGCTCGTACCGCGCTTCGCCGGTCCGCGTATCCCGTGCGCAGCGTGCCAGCGTGACTACGGGAAGCGGGCCGTGCGCAAACTGTTCTGCGGTTTAGAATAAATAGGAAGCCCTGACAAATACTAAAAAAATAAAAGCTACTTCACCTGCGGAAAAAAAAACTAGAGGCCAGCAACGCCGTCTCGGCATCAACGCAGAAATTCACATCGGAAACAGGACCCGCTATACAGCCGAACATGGTGTGATTCAAATGAATAGTTTAAAATGCAAGTGCGGCTGAGGTAAGCAGAAAATATGGAACATAAATTTTAATCCGTCAGCATTTCTTGCTAATAACACACAATGGGAGACGAAGTTAACGCGTCGAATAGTGTAACTGTGAACCATAGGAGTTGACTAAAAATACTCCGGAGGACAAAACAGGGGAAGTGGCAGGAACCATACATTCTGCGTGCCCACCTATAGCTATAGCCTCTCACTATAGGCCTCGTGCGGTGGCGCCACTGCAATTGAACCAGTGGCGCCCCCTGTAGACCCGCGCCGCATCTTCTGCTCGTACCGCGCTTCGCCGGTCCGCGTATCCCGTGCGCAGGGTCAGCGTGACTACGGGAAGCGGGCCGTGCGTAAACTGTTCTGCGGTTTAGAATAAATAGGAAGCCCTGACAAATACTAAAAAAATAAAAGCTACTTCACCTTCAGAAAAAAAAAAACTAGAGGCCAGCAACGCCGTCTTCGGCATCAACGCAGAAATTCACAATGAAACAGGACCCGCTATATAGACCTGCAACATGGTGTGATTCAAATGAATAGTTTAAAATGCAAGTGCGGCTGGAGGTAAGCAGAAAATATGGAATATAAATTTTAATCCGTCAGAATTTCTTGCTAATACCCCAGCATTTCTTGCTAATAACACACAATGGGAGATCGAAGTTAACGCGTCGCAATAGTGTAACTGTGAACCATTTGTCGAGTGAAATTAAAAATACATAAAGGAAAAAAGAATAACTACGAACTTGTTATATCGAAAAGTCTACTTGTTCACAACAATCACAGGATGATAAAGAACACGGAAATACAACCCGAACAACACAAAAAATTATTAAAACGTACCAAATGCCAAACGCCTTGCATGTGCACAAAAGGGCATGATTAGCGAAGTTAACAGATTTGTCGTATAATAGCGTAAATGTATGTTGTTTGTGTAAGAAAAACTAAAAATACCAATAGAGCTAGAAACGAACTAATGAAACAAAAAGAAAACCTATTCGCCGCGCTCACCTGTTTATTGATTCCAAAATAACACAAACCAAAAAAGCAAACAAAAACACGAAAGAAGATCAGCAAATCACCAGTCTGGCTGCAATTAAAAGCCTCAAGATGGGCAGAAGCGGCATAGGAATCCATAAACACGTACAAGTCTCTAAATTTCTCAGAGTTAGTTGATATTTCACGTACATAATCCCTTGTTTCATCAAAGCGCGTTTTCTTTCTTTTTTTTCTTTCGAGGAAGCTCCTGGAAGGCTGTCTGCCGCGGCTGGGGCTAACACACGACGACGGCTATTGTTTACAAGAGTAGCCACGAGAGCCGAGCAGAAATTGACCCTGAAGTTGCCGCGTGCGTGGGGTAAGCCATCTGTGCATCCAACGTCGGACTCATAGCAGCAGATAAAACGCTTATTTACATGTTAGCATGACGAGCGCTATTGAAACTGACAATCATCGAAATTAGTGTACACGTCACCCGAAAAAGGTACCCGCACGAATTCGCGACGTGAAATGCGGTTTTTCTGACGTTCCTGCGTGCGAGGGCAGCCACAAAAATGTAGAGTAACCATGTGCTCCGACCGACGCTGTTGACAAAGAAATGCTGGAACCAAGCGTTGAGGTTAATAAGATGCGTTAATAACATGCGCATAAAAAACAACATACTTTATTCTTGGGCGATGTTCCAGACTAGTTTTTGTAACTCTTGAGCCATCGGCAAACATCTTGAGCCATCGACAAACATGAGCCATCGGTAGGCAGAATGGCTTATTTTTCGCCCGTAAAGGCGCCGTTCTGTGATACCTCAGCCGCTGGGGAGCCGCTGGGGGCAGCTGACCACGCCGGTCCCGAATGAGCAAAGTATGCCGCTGCGGCTGCCAGGAGGCGCTGCCTGTGCCGCTCAAGTAGCAGCGTACTAGCCCTATATTCGGGTACAAGTGAAGAACGGCAATAGCTCATGTAGTGTACCACTCCGCCGAAGCGACGGACCCAGATTTCAACCCGCACGCACGTTTTGAAACGAGATTTCGCTTGAAGGCCAGAATACATGTAGCGAATATGCGACGAAACGACGGCGAACATCGCCCAGCGGCGCGCGTCCGCCGCCGATCTAGCCGGGTCAGAAAAGTTTGTCGGCGGTGGAGTGGCAGCGAGCGGAAAACCGAAGGAACCAATCAGGTGTTCCGATTTTCCCTCCATGGAGTAGGGGGTGTACAGTCCGCTGCAGACTGCCGGTTTGGAGGAGTTTGATCGACGTACGCGTGTCCCGCGCCTACTCGAGCTAAAAAATGGATTGTAAATCTGAGATCGTTTGAGGAAAACGTTGTTGCAAGAAGTGAAGTCCGCGCTTTTCTGATAGCTCAACTACCCAACTACCTTGTGTCGCCGGGACAGGCACATGCGATAGCTTGTATTAGGTTAAATAAAGGCGATCCGGCTGCATAACTTGTATTAAGAGAAACATGGGGCTCGTTTGCAAGATCGGCGTGTGAGGAACAGGCGATATCACTGCGAGGGCCTCTCAGATGCAGTAAAATACTAGAAGCAGCCAGCCATATGTATTCAGAAACGGGGTTGACATGCCCTCTGTTGCACCTAAGCGCCATCTGTAGAGATGAAGTGGAGGTAGAACGCCAGTTCCATGTTCTGGGAGTCGCTGGTTCGAATCTCCCCGGGGCGTTCTTTTTTTTACTGCCTTCAGCGCTCTTTAGGGCTGAAAACGAATATTTTAGCAGAAGAAGAGCCCCCACGTCATGCAGATTCGTCAAACGACGAACAACCAAGGCGGGTCAGTAGTATTAACTCTATGCCCAAGCGGGAAGCTCTTCAGTGGGCCTGTTTACTGAACGCCGCCGTCGACCTGGGCATGGAGGTTCAGTTAGCCATACCGAAAGCAACCCAGCGGCGGCGCGGAGGCGGACACCGTGTCTTCCCTCCATGTAGTTGAGCCGGACGAACATACAGCGTCCTGCGTCGGCATTTTCCGCCGCGCGAACTTTGTCGTGAAAGATCGCTCCATGTATTCTATCGTCTTGCCGCGTGAAGTGGAAACTCTGTTTCATCGTATGCGAATCGTGTTCAAAATTAACTGCTCACCATCCTGCGCATTCGGAGAGCCCGAGGAAGGTGTTTCCCATTAGATTGCTCATTCTGCTCCCGGACAAACTGACGTGAATTGTACCACAAACTACCAGTAGCGAACAATCGCATGGTGCATCTAGAGACTCTATTAGGGTCCATGGCATGACGCCTCGCCGTCAAAATAAGGTTGTCCGTGCTTTAAATGCAATACTTTACACTACAGTGTCAAAATAATAGCTGATATTGTATGCCTTTCACCGCGAATGTGTGAGGACGAACTGGGCACCATGAACCCACGAACTCTGTCCTAAACTTGTGATTTCTTTAGCCGGGTCTACGACACTTCGCTTTGTGAAACAGAGTAGCCGGGGGCATATACTGGCGTCCCACCTCTCCACTGCATAAACCAGTTAACACATCCGCCAACCCCACCACCCCCAACAACATCGCTTTCTTTTTCATACCTAGTTATTTTGCCGTGGCTGCAGAAATTTATAAGCAGATTAAGTGCGAGAAATATAGACACGCTCTTCGTTAAAATACCGCATTTATTCGAATATAAGGCGAAGTTTTTTTTCCAAAATCCGTAGTCACAAAGTCCTTCGAAGCTCAGCATATATATATGTGGCGATTTTTTTAACTCCACAAACTGCACCTTCGCCTTATAATCGTGACCGCCTTGTGATCTAATGAATACGGTAGGAGAAATCCGCGCGCGTTAGGAACGTCAGTCAGACAAAGTGGTTTCACCCATTTTGTGCTCGTGATAGAGATGATGATACTCACATTTATAAGGCACATTGAAACCTGTAGTTCTGACGTTTTGTTCCTTTCCGTCGGAGTGCTGGCAGACAGAATAGTCCTGTTTTTTGTTCATCGCTCAAGTTGCTCTTCTGGACCGTGCGATGAAAAGAACATGCAGTCCTTAAGCGGTGACCCCCTTGCATCAAAAATGTGCGAAAAAGGCCTTCAGTCTTACCTGTGGAGATACGTGATTTCTCTTCTGTTCCAAGCGTCCCTTACTGCGGGTGACGATGGGGCTGCCTCGTACTCGTTCGGGGGGACAGACGACGAAGAAGTCGCTCAACCAGGCAATATGTATGGTGAATAAAACATCACAAAAGCATAAAAGGTGGATATTCACACAAGTGAATTTCGAGGGAAAAAATTGGAAAAACTACCCAGATGCAAGTGTGGAGGATATTTGGAACGTTTGCAACAGGGGACAGTCTTGACAGGCCACTTGGCTGTAGGGTCCGCTGGCCTATCCGGCACGTGTGCGTGTGCGCGTGAGAGTTCTAAATGCCTGTACAGGTCTCCGCTCGCCTCCTCCGCCCTACGAGCTATTTCCGGTGAACATGAGACACTACATCACTTCTTATTACATTGCCGTGGTTTTACAATGATCAGACAACGTCATCTTATCAGGCCATTACAACGAATTGGACTTCCTCTCTCCATGCCCGTACTACTGTCGCTAGGGGCCACATCACTGGGATATTGTCACAGAGGGGTGGCTGCAGCCATTCATGCATATGTGTCCAAGACCAGGCGTCTGCGCTGTTAGCATTTATTAATACGGGTAGGTTTTCTCAAATTCCGCCGCAACTTTGAAGTTTTAGCCAATTCTTCCTCCTAATCTCGCGCTGCTACTGGATGCCAACGGATAGGTATCTACTTTTAAGTTGTGAGCGGGCGAATTAGCCCCCTTCTTGCTCGATTCCTGGCAAATCCCCCGCGTGGGTATGCACCATAAGACGTGGAACAACAACAACAACAACAGCGCGGGGCGTGGAGCATGTGCTCCGAAGCCTGCTGTGCTGGAATAAAGGAGCTCCATTCCTGCAGTTGGACGAGTCGGTCGTCTCTCTCGTGGGCTCCGAACATGTTGTCACAAGTGTTCAGACAAGTTTCGCAACCCAGATGTCTCCATCGTCCGTGTCGGCGCCTCGGCACTACAAGCGCCGGCCACGTTCTTCTCGGCGAATCCGGGAGAATGGCTTACGTGGATCGCCACATTCGAACACTACGTCTTCGCCTCTGACCTCGACTCTCCGGGTGCGAGTGGTTCGAACGTTACTCTACGTCATGGGACCGCGGACGCGGATCTTGCATATTTCGCTAGGACTATCGGCACCGCAGTCGCAACACATCGCCGCAGTCAAGCACACCGTGTCCCGTTATTTCGTCCACGCCATCAACGAGATCTACGAGAGTAGACGCTACCACCGCCGAATGCAGCAGCCTGGCGACTCAGTCGACCCTTGAGCTTCAGAAGCTGGCGAAGCGATACAGACGCAGCAAATCAGAGGTGGAAAGCTGCTTGGCTCGAGACAGATTTCTTGTTGGCTGGTTAGACGAATAACGTTCAGACCAGCTTTGCCGCAGCACGAGAGAGAGAGAGAGAAACACGTTTTATTCCTGGCCAGCCTTAGTACGGACGGTGGAGCCGCGGAAGCGCAGCTTTATAGGCCCGAGCCCTGTCGACCAGGGCGCACTGGGACTGGGCGACTGAGCGGCGAGGAGCACGAAGCTGACATCAGATGAGGCGCTCCATCAGGCTCGCTCGCACCGCCGAGACGGAATTTGTTCGCGCGTTAGGAGGAACAGGAATCACTTTATTGAGCCTTAGGCTGGTTTACGAAAACCTGAATGTTGACGCGGCTAATTAAGCCCAAGCATCGCTGCTCAGCGCTCTGATCCTCAATCGCGCAGCGTGAGTTCCTTGAGAGCTGCGCGTACGTGCGGTAGCCAGCCTCAGCCTCGAGAGAGAGAGAGAGAAAATGGCAGCATCTCCACTTCGTGGATGACGGCGAGGGTGCGGAGTACGGGGACTCGAAATGACATCCGATTTGCGCCCCGACCTTCATTCGATTTGAGCCGTGAGTTGAGCCTTGATTATTCCCTAAATGAATTCCTGCAACTCACGGCTCAAATCGAATTTCGCTTGGTTTTCGCTTGATGGTGGTGTGTGCACGGATGGACGCGGACGGACATTGGGAGGTCCTAAGGTACTCCGCACCGTTACAGGCGCGGGAGTAAGCCCTTTGACTCCCGGGTACTAACTCCCGGTCGTAGCCCAATGGGTAAGACGAATGACACTAACTCTGTCCCAGCTGAAAATAACCATCGGCCGACCAAACGGTCCAATTTGAAACACAATGGGTCCAAATGGTATCCAAATGGGTCCAAATGAAACCTAATGGGCCAAATTGAAAGCGCAATCGGTCCAATTAACCTATTGGAGCGATTTAAATTGGGCCCATTGGCCTGAATAAGATGGCCGGTTGGCCCAATTGGGCCCATTGGCTCCAACCATAGAGTTAATACTACTGACTGCTACAACATGATCAGCAAATCAGAGAGCCATTTTGGATAGTATTTGGATAGTATTCAATTACGACAGCCATTTGCTAAAAGTTGATTCTCTCTCTACCTTCTTTTGAAACCTTCAGAAATGTTCAAAACTTCAACCTTTTACAGATTTATATATATGAGGCAATTAATTTTGATATTACAATCAGCAATTCAAGATAAAGTTCTCAAGAAACATAACAAGCAAACACTAAAGAAAACTTTCCGACACGAGTAGCAAAATTGTTTCGAAATAAAACCACGACCCAATCCAATCGAACCCAATCCATAGACGTATAGTGGATAAGTGGTATTCAACGTGGTGTCGGTGGTGTGGGCGTGTTGGTCGATTGCACACGCAGTCTTCTCTGACTGTACATTGCATCGGAAATGTAAGGTGGTCTGCAAGAGCGTGAGAAGTGCGACGATGATGTCGTACACCCATAGCAGTGGGTTTCAAGATGCATCTTCACACTGAACGCCGCTAAGCCTCGCACCGAAGGAAGAGAGTCTCTGTTTATGCGAGTAACCTGGCTGGTTCAGTTTTCCTTGCCATTTTCACTCCGCGTAGCATGAACGGTATTATTAGGAATTAATGTGTCTGCCTAAATATAGGGCTGTTCATGTTACGACTGACGGGATCACGACATCGGCTCGCAGCGCAGTTCGCCATGCATAGGACGTTGTTGAAAAGGTGAGCTCACGCCACTGAACATTTCAGTGTCTTGTTGCTGTAATGCGCGAAACTGCGGTTTACTATAAACTTAACCTATTGTTCGCTTTTGCCACTCAATTTGTGAAGGTCCAGCCAGCCTGCGGCGAGCGGAGCACGGCATGGACAATGACCTGTAAAAATAGCTCACCTTAAAACTGGCGGACCGCAGCTGACCAGCCCGCCGAGACAAGAACCATTTCATACCCTCCTCCAACCATCTGTAGTGGTTTACAACAGCTTTGCCGGATATCCAACTCCGACAATTTTTTTCCCCTTGGCACATGTTGGGCGGACTCTTCCCTCTCCCACGTGGCGCACGGGGCCATTGAACCCCTTTGACCCCTCCCCCTACCCAGCTGTCGGTTTCAACAAAAGACACACCATTCCACCCGTCTGCAGTGTACGCAAATTGTGTGCAACTGGACGCGTTACAACCCCAACACCAAACACAAACAGGAGCCCACTTTCGCCTGAAACTAGATCCAGACGATAAAACGCACCCCAACAGCCCGACAAAAACCTTATTTTGTAAAACCAGACTGCGACGAGGGGGAAGTATGCCCATGCGACCCATTCGCCGTTGATTCTGAAGAAGAAACAGACTTGTTCCCCACCATTGCAGTGCTTACAATAGTACTGGAGTTGATGTACGAAATGCATAAGGCAATGATGGCATCAGCTCCGTGGCACTCCGTAAGCTTCACAGACAGAAAAAAATGGCATCATCTCCACTCCGTGGATGATGGCGTGGGTGCGGAGTACGGAGACTCGAAATGACATCCAAGGTGCGCCCCGAGTGACATCCGACTTGCGCCCCGACCGTCATTCGGTTTGAGTCGTGAGTAGCACCTTGATTACTCCCTAAAAAAACTGCAACTCACGGCTCAAATTGAATTTCGCTTGATTTCCGCTTGATGGTGGGGTGCGCACGGATGGACACGGACGGACGTTGGGAGGTCCTAAGGCAGTCCGCACCGTTACAGGCGAGGGAGTAAGTCGTTTGACTCTCCGGTAGGAGGAGGAAAAATCCTCCGTCGCATGCCCCCGCGCGAGGGACACGAGTAAATGCAGAGCATTGGGGGTGGTCACGTGGCGTAGGTTGTGGTAGTTGGCAGTGGTAGTTGTTGTCGTTGGGTAGTTGGTTGCGAGACGAGAGAGAGAGAGAGAGAGAGAGAGAGACGAGGTAAGTACGTAACGTGTTATTTATTGCTATCGTTTGCACCCCACCCTCTCTGCGGGGCAATCGGTTTGGATCTTTGTTTTAGTCTTTGTTTCTTTTCTTTTTCTTTCTTATTATCCCTCTCGGGAGGGCATGCGCCATCGTCGAAGTTCATAAGCGATGGAAGCAACAACCTTCAACCAGTACCGGCGACGCTGAGCCAACGTCAGCGTTGCAGTAACCAGTTTCAAGACATCGGCCATCCCTTCAGGCGACGGGCGGCAGAAGACAAGGCGGCGAGACGGCGCGCTGCCGACGCCGAACGCAAGCGTCTGAAGCGCGCTGCCGACGCCGAACTTCGTGCACGAGAAGCCGCGGCCAAACGTCAACGTCGGTCCGCGGATCTTTCGCTCGGGCAACGAGTATATTCGTAGGCGCGCGCAGTAGAGGGAGAGGAGGTAGCACTGCTGCTTCAACGCCTCTTTCACAGCGACGGAGCACGCGCATGCGCGCCGCACCTGTTGTTGAGAGCGAGGAGGAGCGGGGGAAGGGGGCGCACGTGCTGGCTGGCTGCGGACGCCGACTTACGGACGCATAACATCGTGAGGTAAAGAAATGCTCTGCATTTAAAACTTTATTGTGAGCCTGGTGATGTGGGAGTGGCTCCTCAGTGCAGGAGACCATGGGACGACCTTGCTGTCTTAGCCCTGGACACCAGGAGTTGCTGTGCATCCAAGCCGGTGCTGGACTCTGCGGTATTAACGCGCGGTCGTAGCCCAATGGGTAAGACGACTGACACTGTCTGGTCTACCAGACACAGGCTCGAATCCTGCCGGTGCCTGTGTAATTTATTGCGATTGTAAATGCTATGCGCACGGACGCGAATGGACATTGTGCGGTCCTAAGGTACTCCGCACCTAAAATATTTAGGCAAGGTCAGCATGTCCTTGACGAGCTCCCCAATGCCTTACAATTGACCTGATATTGTTGCATGAATTTTTCCCAGACCGGGCTATATAGCCCGCTTACGCAGTGGCCTCATTTTGCTCCCTGTGCAAGCTGCTGGAAAGAATCGGGCTCACTAGATCCAAGCACATGTGGGGTACGTGAATTATTCACACTAAAAACAGCGCAGGGACGAGGACGGAAGAAGTGACAAACTAGAGCGCTCTAGTTTGTCACTTCTTCCGTCCTCGTCCCTGCGCTGTTTTTAGTGTGAATAATGTGTACCCAACTAGCCCAACGTCAAGCCTTAGTAAGGGGTACGTGAAGCCGAAGTTGTTGGAGCTGGCCAGAGGGTAGTACCAATAGGGCTCTGCACGCACAACGGTATACGCCCGATTTGAACGGCTCTTATGCGTACACGCGGGCAGCTTTGCAAAAAACTGTCTACCTAGAGACACCTTTGCCGGCCTTTGACGCGGTTCGATACGGGATCTGCTTGAGGCTCTAGCGGAGACTGATACATCCCCACTTACCCAGAAATTGGTTCGAGCATTCTTTCGCCGTAGCACCTTTGAGTTCTTGGCCTTCACTGCAGCAGTCACCTTGCGAAAGTACTTTGTGCTGATGGTGTGGGGCTTCCTCGAGCGGCCCTCATATTCCAAACCCTGGTCAACATCGCGGTGGCTGCGCGCGCAGGAAGGAAAATAACAGACCTATGCCAATGATGGGACATTCACGTGACTGCTACGCAAGCGGGCCTCAACACGCTTTCGGGACACCTAGATGCAATACCTGATCTGAGTGTAGGGCCCAAAGGTACCCCTCCCAAGCTCTTGTCTTGGGCCACTGTGCACCCTTTTCCTAAATATATACATAACACCGTTCGGGTACTTGTGGGAGGCCATTCCCTAAAACATACTGAAAGTGTTGTCACGCTGGCGTGTCTCGAACAGCATAGAGAGATGGACGCAGGAAAGTCGATGGTGAATTTACGCTAACGCACATTTATTGCACACACACGGAAAACTCTAAATACACAAGCCACAAACAGCACAAAGCCGATCAACAATGTACCCCTATGTAAGAATCACAATCGACAATCCAAACCAAACACAAAAGTCTCTCGCACAGAACCCCAATCCCCTCACTTCTAATATATTCCTCAAGTTCTAGTTACGGTCTCTACAATGTTAAATGCAAGAAGTCTACATATCTCCTATGACTATACTGCTCGCCCCTACTTCCCTGCGTGTCCCAGTCTTCGGCGCTGACGTGGTGTACCCGTTGCGTGGTTGCCACGTGGTTGTAGCCATCTCGTCGTGGTGCTGGCATCGCTGCGCGCAGTCGTCGTGTGTACCTAAGTGGCCTTTGTGTGGCTGACCTTGCAGTAGCCGGTGCAGCAGGAAGCACTCCCTTTTCTGGGGACCGTCACTATTGCAGCTGGAGACGCCCGAGAGGATCCTTGTGGGGAGCGTTAGAGTACACAGGCCAACGGGTGCTCGACGCAGGCTCCCGATCGTCACCGCTGGGTTGCCAGTGCTAACATTGGGTATGCGACATTTATGCTGGGAACGACGTGCTGCCGACTTGCTCCAACCCAGACTTGAAGGGCGTTCTCAAGACCTGGCCCCGACCGTCTGTGTCTCCTCTCATCGGGCTCTCTCGGAGTGGCCCTTTGCAAAACGTTTTCCATATTTGGCACTGACGCCGCTTTCTGTGGGGGCCCTTCATGACTGGACCTCTATTCGGTGCGAAATTCGTCTTCATTTTCTTTTCAAGGAGTTTCGGTGCATTCCCTCTAAAGGGAATTCCCCATTGTGACATAACGAGCACCTCAAGACAATCAAGTAATCATATCGTGACGTAGCCAGAGACACTAAAACTGTCTTGAAAGAAAATAATTTTTGTTAAGTGAACTTCTGCTAGCGTAAAAACTCAAAGAATACACAGGTGACGAAGCAGCAGTCAACAGAGGGGCGTGTGCAGGTGAGTGTGGGCGAATCAAATGCCGCGCCGTCTTCCCTAACGGTATTTATCTCTCGGCGTGATTGTTTCTCGATCCGTCGAATTAAATCGAGAGCGCTGAGGGATCATAGAAGAATATTCGATAACCCCTGATGTGCAAAAAGACGAAACATGCGTTTCGCTTAGAACAGATAACAGCCTGGCGTGACCGAACTGAAAACAAAAACACAAGTAAACAAATACAATGCAGGGTTTCCGGAAATATGCAAGGATAGTCGCGAATACAATTTAACACAGATTCATCTGCTTATCACGAGGTTATTTTTTAAATGTTTTACAAAGTAAAGAAACAAACAAAGAAACAATGTTTAATTAAAGAGTGTAAACAAAGCAAAGGAAAAAATGAATTAAAAAGCGACGAAGAAACAAACAAACCAAAACAATGGTTTTCGAGCTGGCCGAAGCAGTTTCCTGAAAAGAGAAGAAGAAAGACTTACATTGCAGCGGTACAATCTCAGGTACAATACAATGACAGCTACAGTGACAAGGGCTGTGCCTAAATGAATTCATGCATCTTTGTTACCTACAGCCACTAGCTTCTGCACTTGGTGACACGCGCAACTCTAGTTACTTCAAATTTCAGCAGCAATGGGATTCACACCGCACTGTTTCTGTTTGTGGAACAGGTGACAAAGGCGGCCATTTTTAAGACAGATGAGGCACACAATTTGTCCACACGAATCTCTCTGCACGTAACAATGTCCTTAACCCCGACCATCTTAAATTTCACACCTTCGCAACTTCTAAAGTTAAAAAAATTCAAATTGTTAAGGTTTCATGTTCTGAAGCTGTGCCTGGGGTGCGTTGTGGTGGAGAATAATTAGACCACCCCGCGAATCAAACGCGTGTCAAAATTTGAACCCCCCAAACGCTTCCACCTTCCACCTCCAACTGAAACAAACGGCTTTCACAGCCATAACGGTACCACCATCCTTTGAACTGGAAGCACGACCAAACCCTTGCAATGTTCACCCCCTTTCGGGGCCAACTTAAACTGGCTGAACTTTATTTTCGTTACCTCAACAGGCCCACGGAAAAGGAGCATTACATGGAGGGTGGTTAAGGCACATAAACGAAACCGTGGCATAGTGAATAAAAAATTCAAGGCATGAGTTTCAACGCATCATACAAGTTGTAGAACTTATAGGTGAGACAGCATTAAGGTGAATATCATACAACGTCGCATGAACTAGAATGAAGCCATGGCACGCAGTGTTGATTTGAACAGGTCGGGTCGCTTATTTGTACATGATAGTTAGGCAGATGATCCGAGAGTTTTACACAGGTTAAAAAATTAGTTTGCGAATGTTGTGGTTCTAGGGCGAGAATTTGATAGTTGCATTGAATTATTACTGCACCAAGAAGTTTGTGGGAGGGTGGTAATGTACTTACGGGGTGAGAGCTAATGATAGTATCTAGAGAACAAGGCCATTTCGGCGAGTTTTCGGTGGTGAGTGAGGAGAGAAAAGTTGGCGGGTTGTTTTCATTCTTTAAAACGTGTGATGGAAGAGAAGTCAGAATATGTTACCCTAACGGCGCAATTTCCAATGGCTGCTCGGTTCTCGATAAGGTAAGTTTGCTAAGGGTCCCAGATTGCTGAAGCGTACTCTAAGTTGGGGCGGACAATCGTGGTATAAGCCTGTAATTTGAGTGGCTGAGGGGCGTGTTTTAGGGTGCATTGGAGGAAGTAAAAAGATTTCTGAGCTAACGATGAAATGTGATCGATATGAGTAGACCACGAAGGTCACTCACTGGTAAGGTGAATGCCGAAATTCTTGTATGTGTTAGCAGCTGTATGATTAAGCCTATGGCTGTATGTGAGTGGTTGGTTACGCCTGTGGAAAGAAAATACTTTGCTTTAGTGACATTGAGGGACATTTTACCCATTTTTGCACAATTTTACTACTACTAAAAGGTCTGCTTGTAATTTTGTTTGATCAGCAGTGCTATTCAATTTAGTGTGCAAGACACAATCATCGGGGAATAGGTGGATATTGGTGACAGTATTGCATGGGAGGTCACTGATATGTATCAAAAAAGGGAAGGCCCCAGGATTGTGCCTTCTGGCACACCTGAAAGGATGGGGTGTGAGTCGAAGGACGCGTTTTTAGCTAATACGAACGGTTTTCTGTTTGTAAGAAAGTCGCTAATCCATGCTAACACATCACGGTTGAGATTAAGGTGTACACGTTTGGCCTTATGTCAAACCTTATGAAACGCCTTTTCCAAAATCTATGAGTATGGCATCGGGTTTGTGTATTGTCGAGTTTGACGTGAAGATCGTTTATGAACTCGGCAAGTTGAGTTTCACACGATGCACAGTGTTGTGCGCTTGTTCATCACTACCATTATACTCGGGAACAAGTTAAGAACGGCAATAGCTCATGTACGGTATCACTCCGCCTAAGCGATGGAGCCGTATATCAAAGGCCGCTGGCGTTTTGAAAGAAGATTGCTATGAATGCGTGATATCGTCTGCTTTTTCTCCCGTCGTTTGCTTGTAGTCGTTGCAGTGCTTTATAAGCATATTAAGTACAAAAAATCACGGAAACAGCTCGCGCCATGCGCAAAATATTCCCAGTAACGCACTACTTGTGGCGCGCGGAGTAACATCCTGCTGCGGTGATGAGGCACAGGGGAAACTTCCCTTGCCGTTCTTAAGTTGTAACCGAATATAGCGTTCGCAGTGCGGCACACAAGGTACTATAACATGTAACTACACAGCACAAGAACAGGAACTGCTCCGACATGCCACAATGCCTAACCCCGCTGCTGTTCGTTTTGCTGGTACTTCCTGGAATTTCACCCCTACCACGAGAATACGGATCAAGTTATCGCCACAACACCGACCCAACCACAGTATCTACCGTGCATCTCGGACCGGCAACGCCTCCCTTTCAACCGAAAGATGGCCCCAACGTCAGTACTCCCTTGATGCTGAAAGGATTGACGCCGCCGCCACCTACATCGACATCAATGTTGCCGCTTGGTGTAAAAGCGCGCGCATCTGGATCGACACTTCGTGGGCTCAGCAGCTGCTCCGACATGCCACAAAGCCTAACCCCGCTACTGTTCGTTCTGCAGGTGCGTACATACGAACACTTATTTACGAAGAAATCTAGCAATCGACGTTTATTGGCAACTTCCGGGCCACAGTGCCCACAGTGTCTTGCCGCCTTGTTTAGCACTGTCTAAATAACGCAGATTGCTTCTTCTGCTATCCGGAGACGCGGGAAGAAATCCCGGTCCCACCACACTGAGCGCAACCTAATGACCCTAGTTCAACCGAACCTACAATTCAGGAACTGTTAGTTAAGTTAGAAGCCGGCGAGGATTCAATTATTTCTGAATTAGAAGCTATCAACAGCCGCTTAGCCTCTACAGAAGACAGACTTAATCATTTATTCACTCGCATTGCAAAAACAGAGAATGAATGTTCTTCCATTCCAATAATTCGAACCGCCGTTGCAAACCTAATTTCAAGCTACTACGAAAACCACCGAAGCCATAAAAAATAACGGTGACGGAATCAATGTCGCAACAATCTACTTTTCTATGACATCGAAGAGAAGGAATCAGATAAATGATCGACAGTGGGAAAGCGGTGATTAAACTATGTGAGACCAATCTTAATGTAACCATCGACCCCAAGGAAATAGCAAGGGCACACGATCTGGGTAAAATCATCCCCGGGAAAACCCGTCCCATAATTGTTAATTTTACATTTGTCAAGACTTGGGAAACTGTGCTGTTCAACGCCGTCAAACTAAAAGGCAGACATTACAGCATCGCAGAAGGCTTCTCTACCAACACCCGCTGTGTTCGAAGGGAACTCGTTCGATTGGCTCACGAGCGGGGTGCAGTCTTCAAACTAAAATACAAAAAGCTTGTAATTGGGTCCAAAACTTATCGCTATGACGCAACACACAAAAAGGTTGAAGAATTCTCATCACCTAGCTAGGCCGGAGTATTGCAAGATCTTCATCCCCGGTACCACGTCCCCACGACACCAAACGTCGTGCCACAAACAGCAATTTAACAGAAGCTCATTCTCTGTCTTTTACACTAACATTCCTAGTATCATTCAAAAACGCAAAGCCCTTGCCGACCTAATTCAAACACCAGAATGTGACAGTCATACTTACAGAAGCCTGGCTATCACCAACTATAGATGACTACGAAATTTTTCCGTATTCACCAGACTTCCTTATCTATCGACGTGACCGTATACTACAACTAGGGGGTGGTGTAATGATAGGAATTAAAGCATGCGTCCGTCACAGTAAAATCGCAATTAACACACTTCTAGAGAGGCTCTGGCTATCATGCGAACGCCCGCAAGTTCTTATAATCTTAGGCGTGTGTTACCGACCACCAAAGCAGGACTTGGATTTCGTTAGATCCCTTAACGATACTCTAAACGATCTGCACAAAAAGTATCACCATGCAGCTTTTATACTATTTGGAGACTTTAATTACGCAAATATAAATTGGACTAATGACTGCCAAACTATCCCGAGGGAATGCAGCGAATTTAATAATTGCATTGAGCTAACACAAATTGAGCTAACGCAAATGATCGACCATGCTACAAGGGAAACTGAACAAACAGCTAACATATTACATCTCATCCTCATGTCCGACCCCAGTAGCCTTCAATGCCTTCATACCTTTTTTTCATTTTATTACCCTAAAGGCCCTTGCGGACATAACATAGAGGGGGGGAACAAGAGATTTGCACAATGCACTCTAAGCAGCAGGAAGTACATTCACTAAAACGGTTGAAAAAATTACACAGAAGACTACAATAAACAGGTAAAACCTTATACAAAAACAAGCGGAAGTATTACAACTCTCATTAACTGAACAAATGTCAGACTAAATACACGGGGTAGGTCCGATCAAGAGTAGGACCCAGGCAACAAAAGGGAATAGTCTATTTTTTATTGCACACACTGAAACAGTTGAACAATTTCCTCGGTGAATTTTTCGTGGTTAGTAATTGTGGAAATACGCTCTGGGAGGGCATTTCATTCACTAATGGCTAAGGGAAGAAAAGGGCGGTGCAGGTCGGTACGCGAAAATTCAGACTGCACTTTGTTATGGTGGTGTACACGTGCGGAAATATGTTGGGCTGGTTTTATTCTTGAGGCAGTGAAGTTGTTAGGGTGATGGTAGAGCTGATGAAAAAATGTAAGCCTGGAAATTTTGCGTCTTGTTTTCAGGGATTTAAGATCAAGATTCCTTTTTATCAATATAATGCTTGAATGGGGCGTGTATTTTCCTGAATGAAGAGGGCGCTCTTGTTTTGCAACGATTCTATTTTTGTGGCCAAGTACGATTGATATGAATTCCTGATTATTCCAGCGTATTCAACTTTTGATCTTATAAAGGAGGTAAATGCGACCAGTTTGGTATCTTTATTGGCTTGACTTAAGCAACGACGAAGAAAACCAAGTTTCTTGTAAGTGTCACCTAAAATTGAATCTATATGAACTTTCCAAGACAGGTTGCTTGTGAGGTGGACTCCCAAGTATTTAAACGAATTAACAGGTTCAAAAGTCACGATATTCAGTGTATAAGCAAATGAAACAACTTCTTTGCGTGTGGTGAAGCGCATGAGTTTAGTTTTTTTAACATTAATGTTCATTTTGCAGTCTTAACACCACTTTTGCAAATTGCACAAGTCGGTTTGAAGTTTAGCACAACTAGAATGGTTCGATACACGCCGATAAATTACACAATCATCTGCGAATAACCTAAGAGAAGAATTAATGCCAGCACGGATGTCATTTATGTAAATTAATAGGAGAGTGGGACCAAGCGCAGACCCCTGAGGAACCCTTGATTTAACTAGCTGAAATGAAGACTGTACATCATCTATAGTAACTGCCTGTTGCCTATAACGAAGATATTCCTTAACCCACCTAATAAAATTGCGTTCTATTTTAATATTTTACATTTTATGAATGAGGAGATTATGGGGGACACGATCGAATGATTTTTCGAAATCGATGAATATGGCATCCGTCTGCTCAAGGTGATGAAGGGAGTCATGAATATCAGTTGTAAGATAAAACAGCTGGGTTTCACAAGAGCGCCCGCCCTGAAATCCGTGCTGTTTCGGGTATAGAATGTTGTAATTTGTCACGTATTTCATTATTTGGGACGATAGGATATGCTCAACAAGCTTGCATACTAGGGAAGTAAAAGATATTGTCCTGTAGTAACAGAATTAATTCCTATCCCCCGATTTGAAGATTGGTACCACATACGCTAGTTTCCAATCCTTAGCTATTACACCAGTATCAAGAGACTGTTGAAGATAAGTGCTAGGATTAGTGCGGAGAACTCTTTTGTAACTTTGAGTAGTTTAGTGCTTATGCAATCAGGACTGGGACTTGAATATGTTGGCAATCGCTCGATCGCTTTTATAAGTCCTTCGGAGGTAACTAGAATACAATGCATGCTGTGCGGAAGACTAGTGAATAGGCTTTCAGAAGGTATCGGACTCTCGTCCACAAAAAACACTGCAAAAATAAGGGTTGAAGGTATTTGACACCTCTAGACAATTCGAGGGAGATTCGGAGACAAGCTGAGGCGTTTCTTTTGAAGGTGGCGGAGAAAGGACTTTCCAAAATTTTTTAGGGTTCGTTTTCATAAAATTTGGTAAGTCGACATTGAAAAATCTGTTTTTGGCCTCTCGATAAGTTTTTTGCGCACTTTTGCATAATCAAGATAATCGCTCAAGTCCTTGTCTTTTTTGCGGCGCCTGGCCTTGACGTACAAGCGGTTCTTTTTATTCAAACATCGCTTTATATGTCTAGAAAACCAAGGCCTATCAGTAGTTTCAAGAAGACATTTTTTGGGGACATAATTTTTCTGTACCGATCTCAGCTTATCTGGGAACAGCAGCCAGTTTTCATGTACCGAACACGCTTTATATGTTTGCGAGAAAGATGTCAGAAACTGTTCCAAGCCTCCGTTTATGTCCGCGAAATTGCTTTTAGCAAAGTCGTACACGAAGTTCTTCCGGGGTACCTTCTTTCTTGTAATTGACCTAAATAAACAATGAACAATGCGATGGTCACTGATGCATTCTAGTACATGCACATCAGCTTGATCAGGGTGTGCAGTTAGAAGAAGATCAAGAATAACATCTGCACGTGCAGGGGAAGTCACCAGCTGGGTTAATTTGAAAAACGATAAGAAATCCAAGAAGGCAGTACGTTCGTGCGCTGGCCTTATTGTTATCAGTTGATACGTTGGACCAGTTCAACAATGGAAAATTAAAGTCACCGGCTAAGATGATTAGAGAGTTCCTATACGTATTCTGAATTCCGACGAAAATGTCGTGTAGTTCGTCGATCAAATCTGCAGGTGAGTCAGGCGGGCTGTAACATGCTCCAATAACTATATTGTTGCGCTCGGTAGGTAAAGAGCAACCCATAATGTTTCAAGAACGCTGTCCACATGAATCAGCCGCACAGGAATATGTTTTTTCGTTGCTATCAAAACCCCTCATCCCCGCCTACCATCACGATCCCTACGAAAAATAGAAAAAGATTTGGAAATTTCTATTTCGCCACTGTCGATCTGCAATGTGAGCCATGTTTCCGTCCCAACAATGACGTCTGCATTGCAGGTATGAATAAAAGCAGTTAGTTCATCCTGCTTGTTCATAATGCTGCGAAAGCTTGCCAATGCCAATATCAGTGAAAGATTCGGGTCAGTGTCTTGGGGTTTAAGTGTCTTGAGAATTAAGTGACCACAGAGTAATTCTAGCCTCGTTTTCCCTAATGTTGAAAATGCAAAAAGCCAGCCCCAAACAAATGAAATTGTGTGACCGCGAAAACTACGAAGCATTTAACACTGAACTTGAAGAAATGTATACAGTATAAAAACACGCATTCTATAGCCGTTCCGTGGAAACAAACTGGGAAATGTTTCGCGACAAAGGAAATGAATTAGCGAACAAATTCACCCCGTCAATTACGATGAAAAATAAAACGTATGCGCCACAGTTTAACACTGCTATAAAAAACTAAACAGTAAAAGAAAATGTCTTTTCAGTAAAGTCAAAGAAAGAAATAGAGCGGACATTTGGCAAGCTTATTATTGTGCTGATAAAGAAGTGAATAAAGCCATTCACACTGCTAAAAAAGCGTTTTATCGAACAACACTTCCCAACATGCTTAAAATAAACCAGAAGCAGTTCTGGAAAACCATTAATCCATCCGTCGTTCCCCAGATTGCCTCATCAGACAGCTCTGGCGAACAACTCAGCGATAGCAAAGCTGCCAGCTTATTTAACGACGCTTTTTGCGCAGTATTTACCAAAAAACAACACGGCTCTTTTCCACCAACTAGTGACACAGCTCAAGGTGAACTCATGCCACCCATAACAATAGCTGTGAATGGAATAATATGCATCATCAATAATATGAAACTTTCATCAGCTGCTGGTATAGGCAAAATCACCAGTAAAATATTGAAAAACACAAAATAAATAACAAGTGATATTCTAGCTTTGCTATTAAGTGCAATGCACTTCTTAAGCGACCCTGAACCTGCGTCCACCGGCGATGTCCGCGCACGTGGAGATGGGCGCGCGCAGCCTGGCCGCTGACATGGCACATACCCACGTGGGGGATTGGCCAAGAATCGGGCGTGAGAAGGGCTAATGCACCTGCTTAAAGGAGTACTGACACGAAATTTCAAAGCTGAGATCCGCTCTAGCAATCAAGTACAACGACAACACAAATAGGTGTCTGTGAATAAATGCATCTTTCTTTCTTTGTAGTTGTGTGTGTGTGTGTGTGTGATATCTCTTTCGCGAACATTACCGAACCGCGCAAATTCAACTCGTGCATTCGCACTTTCACATTCTTCCCCTCGGGGAAATGCGGGGAATTTTTTACGCAATCCCTTTCCTCTGCGTACGTCCCCATTGACTGGAAAATCAGAAAAATCACCCCAGTTTTCAAAAGCGGCCATAGAGCATGCCCATTCAATTATTGACCCATATCATTAACGAACGTCCCATCAAAAATAATGGAACATATCGTATTCATGAACATCATCAAACACCTTGAACGAAACCATTACTTACACCCTGCGCAACATGGATTTAGATAAGGCCTATCGTGTGAAACTCAAAATGTCGCATTCAACATGATCTTCACGTCAACCTCGACAACAATACACAAACAGATGCCATATTCCTAGATTTTAAAAAGGCGTTCAATAAGGTTTCACATCACCACTTAATGGTCAAATTTGTACAGCTTAATCTGGACCCTGACGTGTTAGCAAGGCTTAGCGACTTCCTTACCAACAGAAAAAAGTTCGTGTTAACAAGTCCTCACACACACACTACGTTCTTTCAGGTGTACCACAAGGCAGAGACCTGGGCCTTCTCTTTTTGATATATATCAATGACCTCCTATGCAATATTCTTAGCCAAATCCGCCTATTTGCAGATGATTGTGCCTTCCACACGAAAATCAATAGCACTGAAGACCAAACAAAATTACAAGCACAGCTTTTATAAGTAGAAAAATGGTGCAAAATTGGAAAATGTCTCTCAATGTTACTAAATGCAAAGTCGTCTCCACAAGCGTACCCAACCAGTCACTTACAACTATACGCTGAACTCAAATCCTACGAGCAGCTAACACATCCAAGTATTTGGGCATTCACCTGACCAGTGACCTTTCATGGTCTACTCATATCACTCACATTTCATCATTCGCTTGAAAATCCTTTGGCTACCTACAGCGCACCCTAAAACACGCCCCTCCACATCTCAAATTACAGGATTATACCACGCTCATCCGCCCCAAATAAGAGTACGCTTTAGCATACTGGGACCCTTACCAAACCTACCTCATCGATCAACTGGAAACAATTGAAAATCGCGCCGTTAGGTTTACATATTCTGACATCTCTTCGTTCACAAGTGTCACAGAATTAAAACAACGCGCCAACCTTCCTCTCCTTAGTTACCGCTGTAAGCTTGCCAAAATGGCCCTATTTCAATGGAAAAGATGCTACAGCGCGAAATAAAACACGGACACAGAAAGACGATGGGGCGAGCGCTGGACACGGACACGGGACGGGACGAGCGCTCGTGCCGTCGTCTTTCTGTGTCCGTGTTTTATTTCGCGCTGTAGCATCTTTTACAATGAACTACCAACTCGCCCAACAGTACACTTTGGCCCTATTTCATAGATACTATCATTCCCTCTCACCCAGTAAGTACAGCGCCCCCCCCCCCCGCCAACAAACTTCTTGCCGCAGTATTAATTCAATGCAGCTATCATATCCTAGCCCTAGAACCACTACATTCGCAAACTCATTTTTTATAACCTGTGCAAAACTTTGGAATAATCTGCCTACGTTATACAAACAAGCAACACTGAACTATTCAAATTACCACTGCTTGCCATGACTTCATTCTAATTTATAAGAAACTATGCTATATTGATCTTGGTGCTATGTTTTCTATAAATTCTGCAACTTGTATATTGATTTGCAACTCATGCCCTGTATATTTTTCTTTTATTCACTGTACTACTGTTTCTTTTTTATACGTGCCTTACCCAGCCCTCATGTAATGCCCCTTTTCCATGGGGCCCTTTGAGGTAAAATAAATAAATAAATAAATAAATAATAAATAAATAAATAATAGAAACTGACTAAATAAATAAATAACTGACTGGCTAAATAAATAAACAAATAAATACCACCTTGGAATCTTGCACACTCCGTCCCCTGGCCCCCAAAAGGCTGTCAACTTACACGGCGCACTCTCCGCTCCACTGGTTTTCCCAGGGGGTGAGCGTGCTCTCCGCTGCACAGAGGGCTTCCGGAGCCCCCAACGACATCTGGGTTGGAAGATCTTCCTTGCCCGACGCTGCAGTGAGATGAGGCAAGGGGAATCCAAGTGAGACACTCGCCTTGAAATACACCAGGTCTTGGCAGCTTTCAGCAAAATGTGAAAATTTGGAGTTTCCTGCTCTCGAAAAATGGTAAGAACGTGCTGCCTATGCCACTAGTGGATTCATTCGCGTACAAGGGCAGACGACAAACCATTGAACGCTCCCAAAAAGCGTGACTTGTCACTCATCCATACCGCTGCCTGGCTGCCGAAACAGCAAGCCTTAGTTCACTGGCGATTGCAATTTGTGAAACACCACGTGCCTCCTGAACCGCATCCCAGACAATCCGTTGTGAAATATGACAGCTCCTTCAAATTCTCTCCAGTAAATCCACGTCCAATTGTTGCTTCGCCCTGAATGAGGCCAAGCAGATGTTTCAAAACGCTCCACAACTCAGAGTAGCTAGAATTGAACATCAAGAGGTCCGGTTAGAATTCTTTCAGCCGATGGTTGTCTTGTCAGACTGTAAAAGTCCATGGTTCAGCTCGTGCACGAGCTGCGTGTACTCAGCCAAAAGAGTGCCTCGAAGGTGATCACAAATTCTAGCCACACCTACGAGCATGTCCAACACTTTTCTGAAAAGAGGATGGTCTGGCTATGAACACATCTGTCTGGGGTCCAGTGAAGAAAGGCACATAAACAATTCAACGGGTTTCCCTCTAGATCTTCGTATGTGGCATTGATCAAAGGTGTTTACATTCCACCCGGAACTAGAACGACAATTTTTGCGATTGACTTGAGAATTCTTGATCATTTGCTCTGCTCTGTAGCCTATATGCACCTCTTCCAGTGGAACATGCCTCTCAAACTTCTAGTTTGTACAGAAACGTGCTCAGCAGGAGCATCAGCTGCCTGATAATAGTCTACAAAACCGTTTGCTTTGTCTGCCTATTGCTAGACCAGAAAGGGTGCCATTGCCACACACACACACACAAAACAAAGCTGACAGGAATCCATCACCAGTTTATTGATTTATTTATTAAAAAAACTGCAGGCCATAAAAAATGGCCCAAGCAGGAGTGGGAGGTGGTACAACGCTAATAATTTGACCAACTACATAGTCGTACAGGTGTAAAGAAAGAAAGAAAGAAAAAACAGAAAACAAAACAGATAGGTATACAAAATATTCACAAGTAACATAAATCACACTTCAAAGTAATTTTCCAGAGATTTTAGTACATTTCCAGACTCGAAAATATGGTGCGGCAGTTAGGGCGGTACAATAAGGCAAATATGGCCAGGTTGCTTCCTAGCAGCCTCAGTGTGCATCTTGGTGCGAGACCAGGCCAAGGAGGTTCGTTCAATCACGGGCATATTCTCGGACCGCCAAAGCGGTGGCACACATCCGAGGATAGTGTTCTGGCCAGTATCTGCAAATCACTTCGTGCTGGGGAATCTTCAAACACAGCGCGCTTGCTATGAAACAGGCAGCGAAGTCCCCATTCACCCCTTCAAGCTCCTGCCCTATAGGAATTGTGCACTGTGGGAAGTGCCCAAGTCCACACATTGAACCTGGTAATTTTGTTCGAAGTACTCTTAGCTGCCCTTAAAAAAGACTTTACAATAACATTGGGACAATTGATTCATATCCCCGGATCGCACGTTTGCATAAGAAGGTATTCATTATGCGTAGGTTATTCCGTTCTGCGAACTCCACCAGTTGGTCCTACCTGCTATTTCTACAGCCCAGACCATAGTTCCCAACTGCCTCGTCTCCAGCCTGATTCTTGCCTACTTTAGCATTGAAGTCTCCCAACACTACGGTATACTGTGTTTTTACTTTAGCCATTGCCGATTCCACATCTTCATAGAGGCGTTGAATTACCTGGTCGTCGAAGCTTCATGTGGGCGCGTAGCACTGTACCACCTTGAGTTTGTACCTCTTATTGAGCCTAATTACAAGACCTGCTGCCCTTTAGTTAATGCTATAGTATTCTTCTATGTTGCAAGCTATGCTTTTATTGACTAGAAATCCCGCTCCAAGTACTCTTCTGTCAACTAGATCAGGGTAACATAGGACGTGTCCATTTTTCAGCACCGTAAGGGCTTCTCCTGCCCTCCTAACCTCACTAATCCCTATGACATCCCATTTATAGCCCTCTAGTTTCTCGAACAACACATCTAGACTCGCTTCGCTAGATAGAGTTTGCGCGTTAAACGTTGCCAGGTTCAGATTTCATTGGCGGCCTGTCCGGATCCAGGGATTCTTAGCACCCTCTGCTGCGTCACAGGTCAGACCGCTGCCGTGGTCAGTTGCTTCGCAGCCGCTGGAGACTGAGGACCGTGGGTTAATTGGCGTATTCATGGGAGTGGACGGAGGTGGACATGGAGGAGCCCCAATGGGGAGCATAAAAATGAACTAGACTTCATATTATGCGATAACCCTGGCGTCGTGAAAGATGTGGAAGAGCTCGGAAGAGTAAGGTGTAGTGACCACCGTATGGTGAGATCTCGAATTAGGCTAGATTTGAGGAGCGAACGTAACAAGTCTGTACGAAAGAAGCCGAATAATGAGCTAACAGTAAGACGTAAAGTAGAAGAATTCAGGATCGCCCTGCAGAACCGAGATTTAGCTCTTACCGAGGAAGGAGAGTTTACAACACATGAAGCCAGCGACAACCTTACACGCATTGTCACGGAGTGTGCAGTAGAAGTCGGGGGCACGATGGCTAGACAGGACACTGGTAAACGTTCCAAGGAGACGAAAGATCTAATTAAGAGACGGCAAACCATGACAATCTCTACCCCAGCTGACAGAATAGAACTATCGGAGCTTTCGAAGTAATCAATAGGCGTAAGACAACTGACATACGGAAGTATAATATGGAGAGGATCGAATACGCTGTAAAGAACAGTGGTAGCCTGAAAGCAGTGAAGAGGCGTCTTGGCGTGGGGAAAATCAGATGTATGCACTTAAAGACAAGCAAAGCAATGTCATCACAAATGGGGATAAAATAGTCACAGTAGCCGAGGAGTTCTATAGGGATCTGTACTATAGCCGGGACGTCCAGGATAATGCCGAACGAGAAAGTAGTTCAGAGGAGATAGACATCCCACTAGTAACGGGAGAAGAAGTAAGGAGGGCATTGAAAGAAATAAAAGGGGGCAAAGCACCTGGTGAAGATCAGCTAACAGCAGACCTCTTGAAGGATCGCGGATAAATTGTACTTGAAAAACTGGCAAAGCTGCATACGCAATGCCTAATGACCGCAACGGTACCGGAATCTTGGAAGAACGCGAACATAATCCTAATCCATAAGAAAGGCGACATGAAGGACTTGAAAAATTACAGGCCGATCAGCTTAGTGTCAGTCGTCTACAAGGCGCTTACCAAGGTAATCGCTAGCAGAATTTCTGAAACCTTAGATTTCAGTCAACCTAAAGAACAAGGAGGGTTCCATAAAGGCTATTCAACAATGGACCCTATTCACACGATCAATCAGGTGATAGAGAAGTGCGTTGAGTATACTGAACCCGTATATATAGCCTTCATAGATTATGAGAAAGCATTTGACTCGGCCGAAACCTTAGCAGTCATTCAGGCATTACGAAACCCGGGAGTAGATGAGCATTATGTAAAAATACTAGAGGAGAGCTGTAAAATACCTATAAGGGAGGGCGTCAGACAAGGAGACACCATATCTTCAATGTATTCACAGCATGTTTACAAGAAATATTCAGGACAAACTCGGGTCCGGTGCTCAGCAGCTGAACGCCGTAGCCACTGAGCCACATCAGCGGGTCAAGACGGTCAAGGGCTTGTTAGAAATGCAAGGGTATTCAAGGGCTTCAAGGACCGTTGTTCTAGGTGTTGAGAGTTTCAGAGACCGATTGGGATTTAAGGATACTGGTCACAGTTTGCTAGGCTCCAGAGTACGCATACGGGATTCAGAATAAGATAACCGGTTTGTTGTGGTGGACCTCTCATACCAGTGCTTGACCTTTAATCAATGCAGTGCTTCTTAAAAAGGGTGCAGGAAATTGCACCAAGCAAGCAGTGCGGCATGCAGTAGCCTAGGTTAGATTACAAAGTGTTGATCCAACACCCCACCACACCATCACAGGTAGCTACAACTATGCATGCGAGCCACTTTGCTATAGTTTACGGGTGGGGGGGTGGTAAACTGTAAGGTATGTGCCGGAGACGAGTGTTGGGCTTTGAGGCCTTGTTTATACTTGTATGTGCACACTTTTTGAGTAGATGGCAGCATGATGTCACAAAATAGAACGAAGTGTGCCATTAGGCTCGACGTTAGGAAGACCCGAGCGTTGAGCGTAACTGCATTCCCAGTGACAGTTGCACATCAAGCTGCAAAGTACCGGTTCACGATGCTTGGGCCTAACATTGTACGACCGTCAAATACGTCTTTGCGGGAAGCAGGGAAATTCCAGAGCCCTCTGCACTGGTGACACTCGCAACCGCTAAAGGCAAGTGAGAGGAAGAGAAGGCACTCACACGAAGGGCTGAGAGCCATGGGATTCGCCGGGGCGGCGACCGACAGGTGCGCTGGCTGCGAGGGGAAGAGAAGTGGCAGCAGGTGGCTCGGAGTGACTGCTCTCCTCCGAGCCCTGCGACACCTCCTGGCAGATGTCTTCGGTTTGAGAGCAGTCCTGGGAACAGGTAAAAAAGTGCCTTTTGTAGCAAGCATGACGCAGCCAGAAGGGCAGCAAGGAGCAGGTGTAACACCACTTCACAGCATTACGGTGCCTCTCTCGGTGCCAGCCCCTGCCTATTGGGTTTTATCGGCATTGTACCGAGCAGCAGAACCTACTCAACCATGAACGCCGTTCTTGCACTATATCTGGAGGCACACAATATGCGGAGTTATCCACCTTCGGCCGCAGCAAACACGCCGCTATCCCCGTTCAAAGGTCAAACCTGCCGCGCAGATTCTGGGAGATCAGATAAAAGGCCTTGCTTCGTGACCGGTAAACGGCAGTGTTCAACGGACTCGATGCGGCATTCTGTAAAACAAGGAGTTTGCCTGCATTTTTTCTATCGAACAGTGGTTGCGGTGAGTGCAAAGCAGGAATATGGCTCGGTATTCACCCGTCCCAATTGGCGTATTCATTATCCCCGCAAACTTCTTGATCTCATCTGCCCATCTAACTTTCTGCCGCCCCCTGCAACGCTTGCCTTCTCTATGAATCCGTTGGTAACAGAGTGGATCCCTAGAGAAGGCAAGCGTGGCAGGGAGTGGCAGAAAGTTAGATGGGTAGATGAGATCAAGAAGTTTGCGGGGATAAATTGGTCGCAGTAAGCACAGGACCTGGATAATTTGAGATTAATGGGAGAGGCCTTGGCCCTGCAGTGGGCATAGATAGGCTGGTGATGATGATGATTTGCCCGTTTCGGGCTTTCGAAAATCGACGAAAGTACGTCGTAAACAACGGAACGGGAGCGCGTTACAATGTTGGATTATCCTCCACAGAAGCGAAGCTAATGCCAAGTTCACAGGTGGAAATAAGTAATTACCTCACAACAAAGGCAAACCCAAATACAAGAAAAAGCAAAGCGTCCAAGACACCAGAGAAAGTTGTGGCCCGGTAATATAGAATCAGCGGTGGCGTAGAGGTAAGCATCCGCCTCGCGTGCAGAAGGACCGTAGTTTGAATCCAGGACCCGCACAATTCCAACCGGTTTACAGAAAAGAAAAGAAAAAATCCGCGCATTGATGGAATTGCAGAATGAGCTTGGGATGCGGCCTGACCCCGGCGACCGTTGCCGCAAACGCACTCACTCACCAGAGCAGGATTGGCCACCCTGGTGTAGGCACGGCCATAACCACCCATGAATACGCTAATTAACCCACAGCCCTCAGTCTCCACTGGCTGCGGAGCAACTGACCACGGCGGCGGTCTGACGTGTGACGCAGCAGAGGGTGCTAAGCATCCCTGTAGCCGGAGAGGCCGCCATTGGAATCAAAACCTGGCAACGAATAACACGAGAACCTTATCTAGCGTAGCGAGTGTAGAGGGTGGTTTGTTTGAGGAATTAGAGGGCATTAAATGGGATGTCGTAGGGCTGAGTGAGGTTAGGAGGACAGGAGAAGCCCTGACGGTGCTGAAAAATGCACACTTCCGGTGTTACCGCGTGTCTAGTGGTCAAAAGAGAGCTGGGAGTGGGATTTCAAGTAAACAAAAACATAGCTGGCAACATAGAAGAATACTACAGCATTAACAACAGGGCAGTCGGTCTTGTAATTAAGCTCAATAAGAGGTACGAACTCAAGGTGGTACATGGCTACACGCCCTCATCCAGCCACGACGACACTACAGTTGAACACCTCTATGAATATATGGAATCGGTAATGGCCAAAGTAAAAACAGTATTAAAGTAGACAAGAAGCAGGCTGGAGACAAGGAAGTCGGGAACTATGGTCTAGGCTGTAGAAATAGCAGGGGGGACCTAGTAGTCGAGTTCGCAGAATGGAATAATCTACGCATCATGAACACCTTCTGCAAATGGGAGAGCCGGAAGTGGACGTGGTGGAGTCTGAATGGGAAGCAGAAAAGTGAAAAAGACTTCATATTATGCGGTAACCCTGGCGTTGTGCAGGATGTGGAAGGGCTAGAAAGGGTAAGGTGTAGTGACCGCAGTATGCTAAGATCTCGAATTATGCTAGGTTTGTGTAGAACCGCAACAAGCTTATACGTCAGAAGCCGATCAATGAGCTAACAGTGAGGCATAAAGGTGAAGAATTCAGGATCGCCCTGCAGAACCGATATTCTGCTCTTACCGAGGAAGCAGAGCTTACGACACAGGAAGCCAGCGACAATCTTCCACGCATTATCACGGAGTGTGCACTAGAAGTAGGGGGCACGATGGCTAGACAGGATGCTCGGAAACTTTCCCAGGAGACACGAGATATAATTAGGAAACGGCAAACCATGACAGTCTCCATCACAGCTGACAGAATAGAGCTAGCAGAGCTTTCGAAATAATCAATAAGCATAAGACAGCTGACATACGAAAGTATAATATGGAGAGGGTCGAATATGCTGCAAAAAACAAAGGCAGCGTGAAAGCAGTGAAAGGTTGTCTTGGCGTGGGGAAAAATGAGATGTATGCACTTAAAGGCAAACAAGGTAGTGCCATCACAAATAGGGATAAAATAGTCATAGTAGCCGAGCAGTTACAAAGAGATGTGTACAGTAGCCGGGACATCCAGGATAATGCCGAAGGAAGACGTAGTTGAGAGGAGTTAGACATCCCACCAGTAACGACAGAAGAAGTAAGGAGGGCTTTGAAAGAAATGAAAAGGGGCAAAGCACCTATTGAGGATCAGATAACGGCAGACCTCTTGAAGGATGGCGGGGCAAATTGTACTTGAAAAACTGGCAAACCTGTAGTAATGACCGTGATTGTACCAGAATCTTGACAGGTATAATGACAGCTGCCTAATGACGGTGATTGTACGGGAATGTTGGAAGACGCGAACATCATCCTAATCCATAATAAAGGAGACATAAAGGCTTGAAAAATTAGAGGCCGATCAGCTTACTGTCAGCCGTCTACAACGTACTTAACAAGGTAATCGGTAACATAATTTCTACCACCTTAGATTTCGGTCACCTAAAGAACAAGCCGGGTTTCGTAAAGGGTATTCAACAATGGACCGTATCCCCACGATCAATGAGGTGATAGAGAAGTGAGCGGAGTATACTGAACCCCGTATATATAGCCTTCCTTCCTCCTTCATTCATTCATTCATTCATTCATTCATTCATTCATTCATTCATTCATTCATTCATTCAGCTTTATTAGATTACGAGAAAGCATTTGACTCGGTCGAAACCTCAGCAGTCATTCAGGCATTACGGAACCAGTGTGTAGATGAGCATTATGTATGAATACTGGAGGATATTTCCATGGGTCCACCGCTACCTTCATCCTCCATAGGGAGAGCAGTAAAATACCTATAAGGAAGGGTGTCAGAGAAGGAAACACAATCTCTCCAACGTTATTCACAGCATGTTTACAAGGAGTATTCAGAAAATTGGATTGGGAACAAGTGGGAGAAAGGGTTAATGAAGAATATCTCAGTAACCTCAAATTTGCTGATGACGTTGCCTTGCTGAGTAACTCGGGGGAAAGAATTGCAAAGCATGCTTTGCGCACTGGACAGAGTAGAACCGTGGGCCTGAAAATTAATATGCAGAAAACCAAAGAAATGATCAATAATCTCGGGACAGCACAGCGGTTTGAGATAGGTGGCGGGGCAGTGAAAGTGGTAAGCGAATATATCTACTTAGGCCAAGTTGTGACCCCTGATCCCAACCATGAGGCACATATAATTCGAAAGATAAAAGTGGGGTGGAGTGCATACGGCAGGCATTCTCAGATAATGAATGGCAGCGTAGACTTTCCCTGAAGCAGAAAGTGCATGACAGCTGCATCTTACCTGGTACTCTACTACGCGGCAGAAACTTGGAGGCTCACTAAGAGGGTTCAACTTAAATTGCGGATGACTCAGCGGCAAAGCAACGGAAAATGATAGGTGTAACATTAAGGGAGAAGAAGAGAGCGGAGTGGGTCAGGGAACAAACGCGTCTTAAGGACATATTAGTAGAAATTAAGAAGAAATGAAACTGCGCAGGGCATGTAATGCGAATGCAAGATAACCCGTTGGTAATAAAGGGTAACAGAGTGGATCCCTAGAGAAGGCAAGCGCTGTAGGGGGCGGCAGAAAGTTAGATGGGCAGATGAGATTGAGAAGTTTGCGGGGATAAATTGGTCGCAGTTGGCACAGGACAGCGGTAATTGGAGATTAATGGGAGAGGTCTTTGCCCTGCAGGGGGCGTAGATGGGCTGGTGATAATGATGAATCTAGAATCGTCAAAAATGGTCGAATAAATTGAAGCTCACCTCCAGTACACGATCACCGTTCATGCGAATAATAATAACCCAAGCAACGAAAGGATTTGGCCTACGGCGCGGTGACGTCTGAGGGCCACGACGAAAGGAATGACTAGTGTATAACAGAACAGAACATTGTACATGTCAATGGTCTTTGCTTTACAGTGCCGCCCAAAACAGTTTTGCACTGCTAGAGTCCGGCTACTCCCCTCTCCCCTGGGATTCTTTCTCAGTGTGGGGAGAAGCAAGGCCTAACCCCCACTCTGCTGCATCTCCCACTTTGCACCAATAGTGCAAGCTGCACCATTTATGCCTGCTTCCGGTTTGCCATGAGACACTACAAAGTTTTGCTTCCTTTTGTTCAATTTCCAATGATTGTGGCACAGCGTCCGGCACCGGCAAACAATACCAAATTCGACACATCCAAATCGTCTGTGGCCGTATGGCTAAGCCAAAATCACTTGCATAGCCACTCATAGTTTTGATGAACCCGAAACTAAATCGCCTTGGTGAAACGGAAAATGCGATGTTTCAGCCAAGTTTGGGCGCACTGGGCATCATGGCGGTTATTTCTCGTGGTTTCCTCCGGGCGCTGTCGCACAGGACGGCGTTGATAAACACGTTGGGGACAGCAGGGCTGATGTGGTGCAGGATGGCGCTGATAAACTAGTTTGGAGCTTCATGGACGCAAATATTGCAGCTGCTCGTCTGTTCGCCTTGCGGCCCGCCTCTCCTGCTGTCCGCTTGGCGCAGCTGGGATGGCGGAAGAGTTACTTGCTGCGCAACCGGCTAGCACTCCTGAAGTAGACTGACCTCAAAATTGACTCAGCGCTAGTCGGAAGTGCTCTCCATCGAGGGTAGACCATTGGACGGCGGCACGGCTCGGCTGCTCTTGGCCTTTGGTGCATTGGCCGTCGCTCCTTACGGGTGTAGGGTCACAGCACGCACCCTGCCTATTTGCGCATGCCTCGACTGCATTAGTTCCTTGTCTAGACCGTCCGTTGTGTCTCCGGGTATTTTCCTCCTTTCGTCGACTTGCGCCGTTAAGATCATCGAACAAGCACCAATGCCTTCCGAAAGGCCGGATACCTGCAATGCATTGCGACCAACGTGGGCTCCCTTCTCTGACCTTGGCAAGTGTCACGTCAGCATACGATGCCGGGCTGGGCACACGCCGACTGGTGTTACTCCAGGGCTAGGTGCGTAGTGCAGTATTGTTTTTGTATCGTGGTTGCCCACGTCACAAACATTTCGACTACAAAAGTTATCGCTCCCTTTGTAGTAGCAGACGTATATGCACAGCGAAAACCGTGGCTTGCTCGAACCCTTGCTGAGCAGTTTCTCCGCATTTCAGTGCTGTGCGAGAGTAATGAGAATAACAACAGCGCGTTATTAGAGAGTTTTAGCGCATTGTACGGAGGAGTACGTTAAGAAATAGCTTACATTATTTCCTTCCGCTCCTGCACTACGCATGCTCATGATAGAAATATCGTACGTTATGTCCTTCAGTTCCTGTAGTGCGCGTGCTGATGATTGATTGATTGTAGGGTTTAACGCGCCCACACAACGCACGCGATGAGTCACGCCGTAGTGGAGGGCTCCGGATAATTTTGACCACCGGGGGATCTTTAACGTGCGTCGAAATCTTGTACACACGGGCGTTCTTGCTTTTCGCCTCCATCAGAAAAGCAGCCGCCACGGCCGCGAATCGAACCCGCGACCTCGTGCTCAGCAGCAGAACGCCTTAGCCACTGAGCCACCGCGTGCACTGCGCATGCGTCGTACGCTACGAAATTATTGCGCGTAGCTTACGTTCGTGATACGTACGCTATTTCCGCAAAACAGCGAGCTTACGTTGTTGCGCTTGCGTGCCGCTCTCACTAGATCACGGAGAGCGAGACCCGCTGCAAATAGCAACACGGCGACAAAAGTGGCGAAAGCGCAGACCTTTCGATTTTCGCCAGGTGACGACGTGAATCTTTTGAGAGGAGTTTTAAGCACAAATCGTTTTAAGGCCCCATCGAAGTGGCAAACGATTTCCGCATGCATACAGGTGGCGTCAAAGAAACAGTTCTAGCTGTTACGACTGGTCAACCGCGGATCTGCGAAATGTAGAACGTGGATAATACGGTTAGACGGATTTCGCGATGCGCACGAATCTTCTGATGGATCGGCTTGGTGTCTAATGCTTTATGTACCCACACGTGAAGCGCTTCCTCTTTGCTCTTGCAGATGGCGCCACCACAGTGAACGAACGTTTACGAAGCGTGGAAGTTCCCTTTTACTAAAACTCCTTTCGCGTATCGCGCCGCTGCTTTCCGCTATTTGCTTACCTTATGTGTACGGTAACGCCCTTACGCTAAACTGAGGTACGGTGGCGTAAGAGCAGGTAGCAAGGACACACGCTGACCGCATTACTCTGCTACACGAGGAAAGCAGCTTTATGACGGTCAGTAAATGAGCGTGGGGCGTTTGGTGCATGAAGAGTGGTCTAGCGATGAAATGGCGAACTTTCGTAGTTCGTATATTTGGCGGACGACTCCCTGACAACGCTTGATGGCGCTACAGTCTTCCACGGTACCAATGTCAGACACCTGGAAATGATCCAGGATGTTGTGGTGTCACCTTGGTTATGCCAGCCGTCTGGTGGCGCCGCCCGTGACGGGGAGCAGAGTGGCGTGCCTGAATAACGGACTTGTTGTTGTGACGCTCACGGCTGCGGTGGTGCCTGTTCTGGCCCCGACGAACACAGCGTCAGGGTCAACCAAAACACAACATGGTGTCAGAAGTTGGCGAACAGACGCCTTCACTTATCCTTACCGCGGCAGAAGAAGAAATCATAGCCGACGAGCAACAGACTCCTGAATGAAAGTGGCTCGGGATTTCGCTTCGGCATCTCGACGCGTTCGACTTCACCAACTCTGCGTCTTGGCCAACGTGTAAAACACGTTACGAGGACTACGCGGCGGTCTTCGCAATATGCCACGCCTCTGTCGAAGAGCAAGTGCGCTCACTTTTACACTATATGGGCCCCGAAAGTCGTCGCCTGCTCGACACTTTCTGCGCACGAGCTGCTCTCCTACGAGACCGAGCACGCTAAGTACGTGGATGTCACGGTATACAATTACGCAGCCCCTTTCAAGGTGGACCCCGGTGCTGAAGTCTCGGCAGTGCCAGCTGATTTCCCTGCAGTTCCCGTTCAGCTCGACAAAATGGACAACGTGTTGACAGGTGCACGTGGGCAGCCGCTTCATGTACTGGGATCGTACGTCGCCCAGCTCATGTGGTGCAGTCTATGTGGTGCAGTCACTCACAACTACACTACTGGGTTTCCTCGCGCTGCAGGCACTAGAGGTCGTCAAATGTCTTGGTGACGTAGCGACCCTCGCTTCGAACCATTATGCGGAACTGTTTAAGGGCCTCGGCACGCTAAAAGATGACTACCAAATCAGACTCAAACCTGACGCCGTACCAGTTTCACTCAGTGCACCTAGACACGTCCCTATCCAACTGGAAAGGGTGGTTTGAGAGGAACGTGACATAATGGAGGCTGAAGGAGGCATTCGTCGGATAGATATGCCAACACCTTGGTGTGCGGGACTCGTAGCAGTTTCAAAAGCTTCAGGTGGTTACCGACTTTGCGTCGACCTGACTCGTCTGAATGTGGTTGTGCTTCCAGAACACCACATATTGCCCACTGTCGAGCAAGTGCTTGGTCTGATAGGTGACGCAAGTTTTTTCTATGCTAGACGCTACAGCCGGGTTTCACCAGGTAAAGCTTGCTCCTGAGTCTGAAGAGTTGACATTTGTAACGCCTTTTGGTCGATGCTGTTTTTGCCACCTGTCGTTCGGTCTAACATCGGCTCCAGAATATGTTCAGAAGCAGATGGCAAGGATCCTAGAGGGTCAAGAAAATGTCGCAAATATGATTGACGACATCCTTGTCTTCGGTCGCGACAAGAAAGAGCACAATGCCCGTTTGGAGCAAGTCCTTTGTCGTCTCTCCAAAGCCGGAGTAACTCTAAACTAAGACAAGTGCTGCTTCGGTGCGTCCGAAGTGCCTTTCCAAAGGGTGATTGTCTCAGCTAATGACATCAGACGAGATCCAGAAAAAGTTCGAGGTTATCAAGAATGTTGAAGCACCCGAGGACATTGCCGAACTTCGCCCACTTCTCGGGATAGTTAACCACCTAGCAAGGTTCCTCCCTAACAGCGCAGAAATTACGACACCCCTGTGTGCTCTTTTGAGCAAGAAAACGGCCTGGTCCTGGCACCACGAACAAGAGTCAGCCTTCAGCAAGATCAAACAACTGCTGGTATCAGATAGGTGTATGGCTATGTATCACCCCTCCTACGCCACCTGGCAATGTACAGTGAAACCTCGATATATCAAACAGCGCGGTGCCCGCGAAATAGTTCGATATAACCAGAATTCGATATATAGAATTACGTACAAAACGCGTCATGAACTGGTACAAATCAATAAATGAACGAATTGTGCAGTAAATACTGACTTGGTGCTTCAAAGTATTTGTTCTTTTGGCTTAAAGTACTGCAGCAGGGTAGCCTGGCGTGTTATACACGACTTTCTCAACGTAGTTCAAACGTTGCACAAGCGACAGGCCGGTGCCTTCTATAGCGCTGCTGTAGCGGTGCGGTAGGGCCAAAACCGCTGAAGCCTCGGTCGAAGTCGGCAGCGGGGCACTATCAGCACTTGCGAGTACAACCTCCGCAGCGTCTTCGTTTGTGCGCTCAGTAGTAACCTAGCTCCGCTAGGATCTCCACATCCGTCAACTTCGCCGTCGTTCCGGTGCTGTCGTCACCGCCAACAAAGTCATCAATGCACATGCTTCGTGGCTCAGCACCAACAAAGCGCTCCAGCTGGCCCCAGGTTTCTTCAAGCTCGCATTCTTCTTTTGCACCGTCCAATTCTGCTTCGGTGCAACCGATGCGCCGCAGTCGTGAACGCCCATCGCGCCACCGCTATCCTCGAGGGTACTGCGGGATAGCTCGCCGCCTGTCAACAGAGCGCGAGCTGTCTGGGCAGTCTGGGGTGGCGGAGTTCGATATACCCATTTCATGTCCGTCGCAGTTCGAAATAAAAAATTAAAAATGCAGGTGATTTTCCGCGTGATATAGAAAGTGTTCGATATAGGCAATAATTCGATATTCCCGTGTTCGATATATCGAGGTTTGACTGTATCACCCCTCCTACACCACCACGATTTCGGCGGATGCCAGTTATTTCGGATTCGGAGCGGTCTGACTTCAAACGCAACATTAAGAAGAACGTCGACCGGTGGCTTTTGCTTCTCGCTTCATGACGGTCACGGAACAGAGGTATAGTCACACAGAGGAAGCTCTGGCGGCGACATGGGCAATCCGCAGGCTCGATGAGTTCGAACGTGATAAACTTTGCCATGGAAACGGATCATTAACCACTAGTCACTCTGGTTAGCAAAATAGAACTGAATATGCTCCCTCCTCGTGTTCAAAGACTGCGCCTCATGTTCATGCACTGCCAGTTCAGCATGCAGTATGTCCCAGGCAAACTACTAGTAACTGCCGATGCTCTCTCAAGGATACCATCGAAGGTTTCTGCTCCCCTTTACATGGTCGAGTTGTGCGCAAACCGAAGCTGTGAGCAACGCATCCTCAAATTTGCTATTGCATCCGGACGACGTCAAGAGAGCCTGGCGAGTGCACATCTCTTATTTCTTTTGCCCAACGTGATTGGCCTCATAAGAAGCTGCCCTTACATTTGACGAAGTAGGCTGCGGTAGCTGACGAGATCAGTCTGTGACGGGCTTCTGCTCAAAGGTGCATGCATCGTAGTTCCTATTTCCTTGAGAACAGTAGTCCTGCATGTGTTGCATGACGCCAATCAAGGTATAAACCGGTGGAAAGCGAAAGCTAGGGATTTGGTGTGGTGGCCGGGGATATCCAAAGACATTGAGTATGGCAGCCCGATGCGAACAGTGTGCATGCAGTCGTTTTAATCTAGCGGAGCTACTTATTTTCACACCCTTATCGAGCCCCCATGGGAGGTTCTGGCCATGGATTTCTTCCACAGCAAAAGACAAACGTTTTTGCTCGTCGTGAATTAATACTCCCGCTTCCCTCAGGTTATTACCTTACGGTCGTCTACAGCTTCTGCAGTCGTCGAAGTGCTCAAAAGCATATTTGCTCGACATGGTATCCCAGGAGTTGTGAGATATATAATGGGCCGCCATTTTCCTCCCATGAGCTCAAGAGGTTTTCCGACTCCTATGGTTTCACCCTTGTGACCAGCAGCCCCCATTTTCTTCTGTCAACCGGAGAGGCTGAAAGGATGGTCCGCACGGTGAAGGAACTGCTTGGCAAATCGAGTAACCCACATATAGCTTTACTCAGCTACAGAGATACCCTGGGAGTGAATGGTTTCAGCCCGGATCAACTCCTAATGGGGAGGCAACTCAACCCGCTTACCGAAGACGAAACAGTTGCTGCAACCGTCCTGACCTGCTAGAGACACAGTGGCCACAAGTAATGCGTCTTACAAGACGAAAAGTGAGTGCAACTTTAACTAGCACCATCAAGCTAGGCCGCTGCCTCTGCTGGAGACTGGAGAACGAGTGTGGGTTCGACCTGAAGGAGTTCGAGCTACAGTGTTAAGTGAGGGCAAACGACCTCGCTGTTATATTGTAGAGACTGATCAAGTTTCAGTCCTGCAGCGTAATCAGCGAAACCTGTCGGGACCCTGGAATTCCTACGGACACAACGCAGGGTGCGTCTTCTGAAAATCCGAAGGCGGACATACCGGACACTGCACCACACGTAGTACCAGACGTCGGCAGTGACCATCGCGACGATGGTGTTATGAGAACACGTAGTGGCCACCGTGTAGTTCCACCAGCCCGTCTGAACTTGTAAAGCTACACAAGTTCTTGAAGGAAGGAGGTGTTGTGGTGCCACCTGGGTTCAGCCAGCCGTCTGGTGGCGCCGCCCTTGACGTGGAGCGGAGAGGCGTGCCCGAATAAAGGACTAGTTGTTGTGACGCTGACGGCTACGATGGTGACTGCTTTTGCCCCGACGAACACAGCGCCAGGGTCAACCCAAACACAACACCAGAGAGCACGTGTGATGAGAGGATTTTAATCAAGTGCAAAACCCAGCGAACACATAAAGCGTTCACTTTCACCGCCCCATTGGGTGACAAAACAAAATGAGGTATCCTCAGGTCTTCGCACTTCCAGATACCCTTGCGTAAGTGATGAAGCCACGTGATCAAGAGCTTTAAGGGAGTGATAAAAGCACAAACTGAGAGCCTCACTAGATCGCTCTTCACGCATTGATTGGCACATACTCCTGGGTTTAATATCATAAAGCCTTTGGCTGTGCATTGAGCAGTTTGTTACATTGTGTTGTGCGCCATACACCTGAGCAAAGCTACTACAAAGGCTGTTCACTCCCATGGGCAAGGGTGCACTCTTCTGGAGCGGGCAAACGTGTGATGTGTAGGAGGAAGATATTCTTCAGCAAGCGTGATACCGCAACTACGATGAAAGCACTTGTCTCAGCTGAACGGAACCGCTTCCGGGCTTTTTTTGCAGAGCAACATCATGCCTTTTGACATCACATAAGCCATAGCTCGAGATGAAGCTGCCAGAGCCACTGCTGCGCTGACTACAGATTTTACACCAACGACTACTTCACAATGCAGCGCTGATGAAGCCGCACGTCTCTCGGCCTGTCGTGGTAAGGGTTTGTGGTTGCGCCAAGGCAGATCGCTGCAAAGAATGCAGCATCTGCTCTGGGTGCATGCACAGAAGGTGCGGTCTTCTGAGCATAAAACAGAGCACCTAAGCCGAGGATGAACGACCTTGAAGATACGTGGTCCACGGCCCTCGCTATCGGTGCAAAGCAAAGCGCTGGAAGTGGTGCTTAACTATCGAGACAGGACTAGCATCACTGGAAGGATTTAAAATTTGTAATCTTCATCGCAATGCTTCATCGCACTACACAGAAACCGATTGTTCCCATTATATTGCTTTCGCCAAATTTTATTTCTGTTTCTTGTGACCTGTTTACCTATTAGGCGCTTTCGCACCTCCTCCCTTCCAGCGAACACCTGCACCTCCAAATTGACGTATTGTATCAGCTAGGCTACTACCCACTGGGCACATCAAGCACCGTGCTGTGGTATTGTGGTGGCCTCAATAGTTCTGCCGCCATAACAGAAAAAAGATTCAGCCCCGCTCTAATACTGCTCTCTACTGAACAGCTAGAACACGACAATTTTGAGGGAATACAATAAAAGCTTTCAAAGCACTCAGGTTCTAATTAGTGCAAGTTGCCTAATTCCAGCCACTTTCACTGCCCAGATCTACAGCAAAGTTCGCGGTTATTCAACCTGCTACCTACGGCTGTTCACGCCAAGAGGCCTCGCTAGGTTGTACCTACTAGCTGTGACCACAACTTCAACCTTCGCGTTTCCTTTCGAAGGTGTAGCTAGTATAACCACTCTTATCCACTTTTCCAACAAGCTTGCCAAGTCATGTTAAAGTGCAGTAAGAAGGTAATTCAAAATGCACGCCCTTTTAGCATTAGAAATCCCTCTGCGATGCCATCCCCCCAAACAATACTGCAGCCAAGTACAAACTGCGCAAACCTAACAAAACACAGCAGCAAGTTGCCTTCACGGTCCCATAAAAAAGAAGTAAAGGCGCCAATTTCAAGTGCCTTCCACGGTGCTTCAGTGTAATTCTTCCCTAAGCACATCCATTATGCAGAAGAGCCCCGGGCCAAAGCAGGTTAGCTGCGAACTACAGTCGGAACACGGCCGGAACGAACAAAAATCTCTACAGTAGCTGCTGAGGCAATTCGGAGATTGCTGTAAAGTAGAGGCCCTACAAGAACATCCCAAGTGGCCACAGTAAACGTCCTGAACGTCTTTGTGTAAACGGTGCTCGAGCAGCGCAATGGCGAGGTCCTCGCTCTGCCGTGCAAGTGCTCAGCACTCACCACAGTCTCCGACGGCCGTGACCTGCGGGGCGACTTTACAGGAGGCTCCAGCAACGGGATCCCTTCGCCGGGTTCGGCCAAACCTCCTGGCGGCGGGCGGCGCCTTTTGAGGGCCTGGCGTGGGGACTCCGAAGCCAAATCGGAGACGCCGGTCGAAGACGCAGCCGCCCCTGCGCACACACAGGAAACGAAGGGGATGCCCGTTTGGACTGCGGGGCAGTCTTTCAAGGGGCAAGTGGGTCCAATTTGAGAGAAGGATCGTTTGGGAACTCAGCTTCATTACGCCACGACAGACGCCATTTTTAACCTAGGACAGAAAACAGATAACAAGAATTTCCAATTTCACAGCAGTGAAATAAGTGCAGGAGTGATGTAGTGTGGGCCGCTACTAAGGATATCAATGTGCTAACTGCAAATTCACACCCAAGTTGTCCGATCAAATGCAACTGGAGGTCCCATTTTATTCGAGCTTCTTGGGGGGGGGGGTGCTTAGGTGAGCGGAGGCATAACGCACAAACAAGATCCTGTGACATTTATGGCTTCAAGTGCATGCTTCAGTTTTGCCAAGCATCTTGCGTAGGTGTAAGTTCACATTACAACTAAGATTCCTTTGAATGAACCAAGTCTGAACTTATGGCCCCTGTAAAAGAACACTTAATAGTTTTTAACATCTCATTTGTGGTTGAATTGGGTGGGTGGCAATCGATAACATGACTGCTTAGAGGAAGGTCATCTGTAGTCGAGGGCTGACTCACTACTTTTCTAAACCAAGTTACAATGCACTACGGCCGTGCAACTGGCTGAGGCAAAGAAAACCAAACACCAATTGAGCACCAATTCCAAGCTTCGTAACGCGAGCTATATGCACTTGCAATGTATTTCATATTGTTGTAGTTCACCAGTAAGAATGACGGTGTAGGCAACGCGCGCTCTGAGCAAACACCCGATTATATACGCACTGCTCGCCAAACTACCACACATTAACACTGGGAAACACTCATCGTACAGATTTTCTGACAACACAAACTTACTAGAATAACCAACACTGCCACTTATGTGAGCCCGTTTGTAGTCTCAGCCGATACTTCACGACACAATTTACTCTACACTGTAACAAGATATGGCACATACAAATGGGATCAGAAGTAACTGCAGTGGTGGCCCTACTGAACCCTTTGGGAAGGCAGTAACCAAGCACGTTTGGACATGACTTTCTGCCAGCTAGAGCTACTGTTCGATTGCATCATTTGGATGCTGCCACGGGGAGTCAAAACTGTTTTCGTACCTGCCTCCAACACATGAAACAAGCGATGAAGAGGGAGAATTGAAGAAGGCGCTTGAGTAAAGTTTCTGGGTGAGTGAAGCCCCTTGAGGCGCAACTGCCCCACAGTCCTCATTTCATGCTACTAAATACAAAGGTGCAGCATTGTCTACCCTTTTAGCACATAAATTGAAAACAGATACGCGACCAAGTTCCAAATGGTTTTCTGATGGAGGCGAAAAGCAAAAACGCCCGTGTGTACGAGATTTCGGCGCACGTTAAAGATCCCCAGGTGGTCAAAATTAATCCGGAGCCCTCCACCACGGCGCGCCTCATCGCCTTCGTTGCGTCCGCGCGTTAAACCCCACAATCAATCAATCAAGTTCCAAATGGTATTTCAAGAGCTCATACACTTGACATCTACCTGATGTGCAGTGCTGAGCGACGTTCCAGTAGCCCACCTCCATGCAGGCTACTAAAATCGTTTAAAGGGTTTACACACGCAAACATGAGAAGAAACGAACAACAAAACAGGTCTGTCTGGTCTGTTTCTTGTTGCACCCGTAAACGATGTGCACCACGGCCTTACGAAGTCACCAATGAAACGCTGTTTAATTTGCCTGCAGAACGCAAAAACGATCTCCTCCAGTATTACAAACACATTTGGGAGACGGGTGCCATTCCTTCTTCGTGGAAACCCGCCTGGGTGGTGCCGGTTCTTAAACCTAGAAAGGACCAAACGGCGGTGTCTTCATACCAGTCTGTTTCCTCACATCCTGTGTGGCGAATGATGAAGAAATTGGTTTGTGCAAGACTAACCTGGGGACTATGTCATTATAAAAAACTAGTATACTGCATGACTGGGTTTTGACGAAGCTTAAGTGCCAAGGATAGTGTTCTGGACTTTATCTGCCATGTCGAACATAACCCGAGTGCATGAACTGTCAACGATAGCTCCGTTTTTTGACGTTTCGAAGGCTTATGACTGTGTCCTGCGACAAGCAATAGTAAACAGACTACATGCAGTGGGGTTCTCAGGAAACCTTCTTCGCTTCGTTCACGGCTTTCTCAGACCGGTACATGCAAGTACGGTTGGCGAGTGCACTAAGCGAAAAAAAGAAGCGTCTCAAGGGGCGTACTGCAGGGTAGTGTTTTTTCTCCTATTCGTTTCAACGTGGCTATGGCTGGGCTGCCTGCAGCACTAAAAGAAGTTCGACAACAAGCTCATGTATCCGTGTGCGCTGACGATGTTTGCATCTGGTTGTCCGGATATCAACATAAGTGACTGGCAGTGATGGCTTAACAGAGTGTTCACACCATGCAGAAATATTTGCCCTCAGTAGGACTGACGCTCTCGCCCTAGAAGTGCTGTATTGTTCTTTCCCTGGGAACCGGCGACGATCTACCCGTGATAATTTAACGTTGCCAAGCCTATCTATCCGCCAAGCCACTCACGTGCGGTTCCTTGGTGTCACCCTGGACAGCAAACTATTGACGACGGACAGGCGAGATGACTATTTTGGCTCTGCTTCCCCGTGTGAACATTTTGAGGAGGATTGCTGGAGCTAAGTGGGGGAAGCACCCGGCGTCCATGATTAAGCTGCACTCAGCCCTAATTTTGAGTCGCAGTCTTTACCACTTGCCTTTGATCTCCGCTTCAGAATCTCAGTATGAGCGCCTCGAGGCGTTGCATAGGAAAGGGCTGAGGACAGCAATTGGAGTTCCTCAGGGAGTGGCAAACGAGAAGGTCATACGGGAGAGTCAGTCTGCTACACTCCGCGTGATGGGGTCACAAAGGTTACTGACGCAGGTAATGCGTCTAGGGGAAAGCAGTGCTGGGAGAGCAATGATAAGGAGGCTTCGAACAAGGATGGCCTTTCATGCGTACACTGCTCTTACACTCTGAGAATATTCTGCCATCAGTGGCCAGGGAAACATTCCATCTTAATGCCGCCGACATGGTCTTACGAGATCCTTGAGTGTCACGTGCGTGTTCCTCAAATGAGAGTCATGCAAAAAAGCCAATGGAAGCAGCCAGATTTTTGGTTGAGGAACATTTGGAGAACTCTTATCCCAATCACCTTCAAATTTTTTCGGTTGGCTCAGTCAATGCGGACAGAGGAGTAAGTGCAGCGGCGTATGTTATTGGCCACGTTTCCTGGGCAGCATGCCTGGATCATGTGGTGTCCTACACCGAATCCGAGTGCATTGCCCTCGTGGCTGCGTTGAGGAAACTTAAGTCAGCTAGGCCGCAGGAAGTTGTAATTCTGACTGATTCAAAAGCAGCACTACAACTTTTTCAGAGTGGGATCCGCATGAAAAGGGTCCATCAGCGTTCCTTGCAGCTTGCGCGAGAATTCAGCAACAAGGGTTTTAATGTGCCGTTTCAAGGGATTCCATCCCTTGTCGCGTCAAGGGAAATGAGACCGCTGATCAGACAGCACGGAATGCGCTGAAATTTGTACCGCCTGTAAATTCCGCCGATCACTGGAACAAATTCAGGCGAACAGTCGTCGGACATTTCAGGTTTCTTGGAGATCCCTATCATCAGCCTTGCGTCACAAAGGGACTTACGAAATCGGCGGGAACATTGCTGTACCGCATCCGAACGGGCTCAGCGAAGACCACAGCATGGCTATTCAAGGTGGGCCTCGTGCGATCAGCTCTGTGGTCGTCGTGTGTAGTGGTAGGGGATGTTCACTATGTAATGTGTTGTCCAGAGCATGATTTCGAGTGGACTGCAATGCTCTCAACGATTCGAAAGTTGGCGGCCCATCACAACACTCTGGATACATCGTCTGAGGGGACATTAAATGCTGCGCAGAGACGTGTCGCACCTTCTACTAAGCCTCTTTCAGGAGACCGAACCGGCAAAATCATGGGGAAAGGACCCCTAACATTGAATAATTAGGAGCAGCTTCGGTGGAGCAATTGCCGGCATATCCAGCCAGGCTAACCCTGGCTGATACTACACTACAACCACCACCACCACCGTAAACCCTTGCCCCTAGTTGCCCCTGCTGAAACTCAGTGTTGCAACGCAGAGTTTGCAACATTTTGAGCTGCACATTGGACGTGGAAAGAAATGCCCAGCCCAGCTAAACAAGAAAGGAGAGCCAATCTCGCAACGTGTACTCGGTTCCAGTACAAGAAACACAGCGTACAGTAACGCAGGTGCACGCCGAGCCGATTCGCAATGACAGTGGCCGCATTAGGCCAAACAACTATCTCGCAAAAAGGATATTATTAGTTTCGGCGAGGCAGGCTGGCACGCGATGTGGGACAGAACACAACAGAGCACTCGGCCACAATGCAAGCACTGGGGGGAAAGCCAAAACACCGCTTCGACAGGGAGCAGAGACGATTCAATTTCACAATTCGAGTTGTCTGCTCGTGCCACTGTAAATGTACACACCAGTGCTCTCCAGTGGTCAGGATTCAGCACAAGTTGCTTTGCGAAAAGGGGCCAACGATACCCACCTTGCTTCTTAGGCCTCTGCCTCGACGCAGGGCTGCCGTCTGCTGGCCAAGTGGGCTTCTCCTTGGCCGCTCTGGGGGTGCGTTGTATTCTGGGCCGGTGGCTGAATGCCGCGTGGTACAAGGAAGAACTGCAGGAACAGACAGCAGGGCAAGCTGTGTGGCTCCTTTCGCCCACTAGGCCACCACGGCAAGCGGAAAGGAAACAAGCATTACAAGTCGCATTGGCACTACTAGCGGTAGCATTTTCAGGAGTCTCCTCTTGACGGAGACGCAAGGGAAACGGGGAGGGAGGCTGGCCAACCAGTAGATAGCACGTAACAGCACCAGTGATGACCACTACAGGCGTGCATACATTCCGCATGTCGTGTCTGCTATTTGAGTCAGTTGGTAGCATAGTTTTTTCGCAATCACTGCTGGCCCGGCCACATCAAGTGCAAACTTTGAAGTTCCACCGTGGAGCTCAGTTGGCGCGTTTGTAATACGCCCAAAAAGTGTTACGAAGCAAAGGGGGTGCAAGCCTTGCACAAAGACTGCATGCTAATGAACTGTGGGGCCTGTTACCTGAAGTGGTACGCTACTTGAGTGAAAGTTGTGTGCCAAAAATAAGTTGCCTGTCCATACAGTACCACAAGGAAAGAATCGAGAATTAAATAATGGTTGATTGGCAGTAAGGTCATACTAGCCACTAGCATGCCTGGCCCATTTCGAAAGACTTCAAGGACACCTCAAATATACGGCTTGTATTCTGTGAGGTGGAAAACTCGTGACGACGACGACGACGACGACGACAGCATACCAAAACGTACCCTCAGAGTGCTCGTGGCGCGAATGCCTCGAGCGGCAGGGTCTGCACTTAGTGTGGGTGCGCAGAGAAGAAGTGGTAAGGCGCACGAGGGGCTGACATGGGCCAATAGGAAGTCGCCACAGGCAAGGAGCTGGGGAGGCCAGGCTGGAGCTTGAAAACGCCGGGAGGAGTGGTCGGGTTTTCGGGACCCGAGCTTGAGAGGGGTCTACCTTGCGCCGTGCCATCCTGGGTCCGAGTTTCGACTCCTGTGGACGCACGCAATGTTGGTGTGCTCCGCCCATGGACGACCGGCAGTGCCCAGTTGCCTCCTGCCCGCTGCCGCAGGGCGCCCGATCGTGAGCGGGTGCCGAGCAGTATACGAGGACAAGGGTGCGTCTTCCTCGTCGATGTTCGGGCACGCGCGCCGAAGTCATCGTAACCCCGCATCGCCTCGCCTGGCGTCGTCAGCAGAACTTACGACACCCTGCGGACAACACCTTTTCACCCTGAACCTTTTGTGGAGAAATTTTTTGTATTTTCTTTACAACTGGTGTTTATCAGTGTTATGTTATTTTGCGGAGTTTTAAGTCGTAATTGGCTGACAGGTGTAGTTCACTTGTAGTCTCATGTATTTTGATGTGTGCTGTGTTTTTTTTCAGGAATATATGTCTGTTTGTGCGGTCTTAAAGCGTCCTCGTATAGTTATTGGCACTGTAGCTAGTCCCAGTCACCACTGAATACCTGAAAAAAGAACCTGCGGGGGTATTCTCCCTCACATATTCACACCCTATTTTTATTCTTTTGGGGCATCTTGTCCTACTGTCCAATTTGTATTATCACAACCTTATTATGAAGGACCACTACATGAACACCCAGATGACTTGTATTATTTCTTCTTGTCACCATTTTTCAAACTCTATTACCAATGCAGAAAAGACGTGATTGCGAATCAAATCAAATATTATCAGATGCAGTTTCCACCATTTCAATTTAGTCCGCAATCCCTAATCTGATTCATCTACTAGCAAAATGTGGCACATGCGACCTATTAACATTTCCATATATACGCGTGTAAACATACGACCAGTTGCATTGGAAATCAAAGCACACTATGGCAGCAGCTGCTTCTAATTTCTTAGTAACAAGGGAACAGTTTGGGGACTGCTGTTTCTTGTGGCATGTGGACACCAAAAACATCCCTTGGAGCCTGCTACTTCTTTCAGTCAAAGATCACTTTTACACGTGTTAAAGGAGTATTTAGATCTTCTTGTGCTAACACTAAAAATTGACATCTAGCACTAATATTCGTCCCACTTTATGCAGCAGGGACTGAAATGGACAACTACTTTGAGTGCCAACCTTGGTTTGTTAAGAAAACCTTAAACAATTCTACAACAGCCCACGCATAGACTCTCTTCACTTTACAGCACTCGTTCAACTACTGTGAATCTGTAATGAAAAATACCACACTTGGTGCGGAGTGCCCCAGGAAAACTGATATTAGGCACGAAGCAAATTAAGAACGCTAAGGGTGCGAATATTGAAAACTCTCGAATGTCAAAGATGATGACACTAAATTTGACTTGTTGGTAATAGTTGCACTATGAAACGATCATTTTGGCATTTAAAATTCATAATAGCAGACTAGTATTTGATGCAGTCAATTCGTATTCTAAGAAATCAACGCCTATTAGAAACAAGAAATGCCCTGCTAAAAGGCATGCAACAATACATTGTTAGCGACGAAATAGAACTGAGTGGGCGCCAAACGTACTATTGCATCTTGAGCCCCTGCGACTGACTATCGGAAATGTGCAATGGCTTTACCAACAATGCAATGGACACGTGCTCATGAGCAGCAATACGAATGTGCTTCTGGGGAGCGCCTGTAATGACCTAAGCGCTGGATGTGCTCTTTTTAGGGCACAGCCGTTACCCTGGATTTGTGGCGTAGAGAGCGCGCAGCCGAATGGCCAAACACAGCAGGGTCGGTGAAGGGCGAGGACGAGGGCGGCCCACGTGGCTCTTTCACTGCATCCTCCTCCCTCTATTTTCATGCGTCGCCGCCAAAGAGCGCCCTCTTCGACCTCCCTAACGCTATGACGTTGGCCGCTAACCCAAAACACGTGACATTTATCCGGAAGGTTCAACAGGATTGGCAACAACATGGTCACTGCTTCACCCATGCAGTTCTATAAACGTTGTCACCATGCGTGGCTAATCAGAGCCACGTGACATTTGCGCGGGAGGTTCAAACATGACACGCTGGCTGCCGGCGGCGACATTCTACGAGATAACAGCAGAGTAGCGGGCGCCGCGTGCGTTCGCTGATCACGCGATCACTTTCTGACACCCAGCCGTGACTGAGAAGGCTGCAGCTCGCGCTGCGCCCGAATTCCGCATTAGAGAGTATGGTAATCATCAGTGCATTTTTTGCATCCTGATAAACCGGCCAGCAGCATCTGGGCAAGCCCAGTTTCCTTCTGACGTAGCCTAAGGTGTTACACCAAATGATCCCCAACAGTGTTCTTTTTTGCTACATTGGCAATGTGCCTTTAATATGCTATAATGCAATGTGCCTTTAATATGCTATATAAACTACCAAAAAGGGCGTCTTTGCATAGCTACATGTTCCTAGAAACCTCGATAAAGCTTCCTCAACAGAAGCCTTGACAGCAAAGCTGATGAGCGATGGTAGCTTGCCCACCGAGCATATTGATTATCAGCTTTTAAAGCTCTACATAACTTGATTACTAGAACTTGCACTATTTCCGTCTCTAGATTTATATTGGGCACAGAATGGCAATCACAAAACCTGGACCAGACTAGTGCACCTGTGGTGCAAGAGCGTTTTCAAATTAAAAGTCTCGTGTCAGAAGTGAAAGTACAGGGCTGGAAAAAGGGCAATACCGCGGCATGAGGGAATGCCCGGGGAAAATTAGGGGGCTTTTTAATGCCTCGCATTGCCCCGTGTGCTCACTTGTTGGCGTTCTTCGATGTACAGTCCCGGACTGACCGCAGACTCCCCAAGAGGGAGCCCGCCATTCAATTTTCCCGTGCATCCAAACGGCTTATGGGGATTCGCGTACTGCCCACCCACTATCCGCGGAAAGTTCGGTGCTGTAAATAGAAGAGCTTCATTTTCCCAAAGCTGACAGAAGTTCGCTCCTCTATCATTAATACTATCTTTTCAAAGAGGATGGGCTTTAGCGTGTGAAATTACAGTTACACCCTAATCACGACAGACATTGCGCTGCTGAGCACGAGGTCGCGGGTTCGATTCCCGGCCGCGGCGGCCGCTTTTCTGATAGAGGCGAAAAGCAAAAACGCCCGTGTGTACGAGATTTCGGCGCACGTTAAAGATCCCCAGGTGGTCAAAATTAATCCGGAGCCCTCCACTACGGCGCGCCTCATCGCCTGCGTTGCGTCGGCGCGTTAAACCCCACAATCAATCAATCAATAATCACGACAGAGCCTGAAGCATTTGAAACTGAAGTCACCGCATGCCCTAACGACTCTAGACGCCCTATACAAAATACAATAGCATCGTTATTCAAGCCAGCAGCAGCGAAACACCCTCCTTGCATTTGTTATATGTCGCAGAAAAACTTAGAAAAGTTCCCGTTTTTCGAGCATATTCGCTCCGATTAAAATCAATCATTATTCACTGGGCCTCAAAAGGAGAAATCGCAATTTGTTCAGCCTTAGAGATGAAGACAGTGGAACAGAAGTTGCGAGTAGCGCAGATTACCATTGTCCTTGGAGGGTGTCAGGTGGCGGCCGAGTTTCAGGTTTGACGACGTTAATCTCTGTGTCCAGGACATTGGACAGCAGGGCCGAAGCCTCCTGGTCCACCCCTGAAACACCCAAAGGTGCAAACGCACAATCCAGTGCAACGCGACGAGGCTACCATTCAAGCGGTGCTGCGTGCTAGCAATGTCTGCCCCTTAGCCTGGGCATTTTAAACTCCTCCAGTTAAACATGTTGCGGCGTTAGGGAGACTCAAGGAACCGCAATGTTTCTGCCAATGTCACTTCAACTGCACTACGCAAACCACTGCACTGAGGTACCTTTTCTGTTGCTGCAAAATGCGCCCCGTGATTATGATTCAATGCATTCTTGCAAGCAGAGAAAAGAAGACGAAAATAAGGGCGGGAAGGAAAGAAAATATCTGTGCTCCAACTGTAGAAGCTGCGGCGAAGTCCTAAAAATGCCAGTGCTGGATCGAAATGAAGGGCCAGGTAACCTTCAATATCCTAGGAATGCTGCAGCGCAGCTCAGACAAGTAAAGACAATACTCAGACTGATCAAGCGGAGTGAGCTAGTGACTACCAAGTGTCTCAGCGTCAAAAAGGGTCGCCTAGGATAAGGATAGAGCACACTAAAAAACGTATACGTTTTCCAGTTGCCGAAGGGGGAAGCCCGAGGAAAACATATTTGCAGGCAGACCGTGCTACGGCTACCCCTTCCAGTGTAAGCGGTCGCCGCATTCACCTCCGGTTTGTTGATCAACCTACCTGGAGGACTAGCAGCTTCTTCGTGCTGTCATTCAGCAGTTTGCTTTTTCTACTACGCAAGCAAGTGCCACACGCTGACGGAGTGTTTATTTCACTCCGCTGCCGTATGATTGCAGCAATATAGAAGAGCGTAATTAATTCCTCCTTGCTCAGGAAACAAGACCACCGTTGTCTGAATCAAGCTGTTCTAGGCAAAGACAGCAGCTGAATGGATGGTGCAACTGGCCGACATAATGCGCAAGCGTAGAAACCAGCAGCGGAAGAGGCGAAAGCAGCCAAGCCAATTGAGGCCCTTACAACGGCTCAGCCGTTGAGGAGCTTCTCAAAAGGGCCTCTGCTCCAGGCATTCCAAGGCATCCACCACGCCACCCGAGATGACGCCTGCCCCCTGGTTTAATTTTCCCCCAATAGCGATGCAAAAGATGCTGGCTTTACTGCACGACTCGCGTATCCTGGATTGTTCACTGCTGAACATGTTGCTACCTTCATAAATACCAGACCTCCCAAAGTACAGACTAGAGACTATCTAGAACGTCTATAAGGAAGCCCATGACGACAGATGACCTCACTAACAGTGCCACGCTACTGCTGAACAACTAGTGCCACTGCTAGCAGTAAGGACGTAGTGAAACGTATAGAACAGTGTGTGGAAGGCTGCTGGCTCTTACACTACTGGTTTTATTTTCTTGTCAGAAAGGCGTAATTTCGTCAGCCAATTAGGCAAGTTGGACAGACCATGTCATGCCACAGTTTTTTCATTTCCCTCCCTATGTAACAAGTTTGACAAACATTTCTTTTAAAACTTACATCACAATACGGAAGTTTTAAAAAGACGTGTTGAAAAGAACCCTGCTCGAGCACACTCTTCCCTGCCAATTCGCTGGCAACTGCACATTCGTGCACATTAGGGGTAAACGGAGGATCGTTTGAGCAGATGGTTGGCCTGTTGAATCTCTACTAGGAGGTCCATATTAATCAGGAAACGAGTGTATGTACAGACAACTGTGGGGGTTTTCGCAGCGCCCTCGTTGTGCCTTGTATTATAGAAGAACTGGGGCTGTAAGCTACACAGCCACCCTAGGGGCTCTTCATCCTTAAGCCCCCCTTCAACAGTACAGTTCAATGTCCCTCCAGGGGGAGAGTCCCCATGCGTACCTGGGGGACAGGGACCGGCGCGCAGTGCCTCTTCCTGGTTGCAGTGGGGGCTGGCAGGTGGATGCGGGGAGCCCGGCCTGCATAGCGAGGACACTTGCATCCATCTGTGCCCTTGGAATAAAGGCTCATTGTTAGCCTCTAGCAAATACGCGCACTAGATGGGAACATTGCTGCTCAGGTGGGGGCCACAGCAGCCACAGCACTGCTGCTTATAAACAGCTGCGGCTAAGAATCCACGTTTCGTAGGCAAGGCTTACCAAGCGCAGAGCAGTGGTACGAGGGTGGACATCGTGGCAACGCTGGATTTACGATAGAAAACAAGCGATCAGACAATAAAATGTTGCTTGTGCCCCTCACAGCAGTGTTCTTTGCTGGGCCACTTTAGCTGTGCCCTGCACACGGCCAGGTGTTCAGGACGATTGCATGCGCATAGCTTGCTTTCCTAGCTGGCCACAGAACAGTGTTCCCAAAAGGGTACCGCACCGGGAGAATGCCATACAGCCAGGCCACCAGAAATGGGTGCAGCATGTCTGAATGGCGCCTAGCCACACCTCTTGGACGTGACACTAGTGCGCTCCCGTGGCTCCACACGAGCGAATGGAAGGAGAGAAGAAATGGGTGCCGAGGTGAAGCAGAGCTTACTCGCTGCTGGCACGAAACGCGGCGGCCTTCTCCTGGCGCCGGTTGGGGGCCTCGTGGGGGCAAGGCTGGATGTACAATAGGGAACAAGCGATCAGACAACAACGTGCTGCTTGTCCCCCTCACGGAAGGGGCTTTGGTAGGGCCACTTTAGCTGTGCCCTGCACACGGCCAGGTGTTCAGGACGATTGCATGCGCATAGCTTGCTTTCCTAGCTGAGCACCGAACAGTGTTCCAAAGGGTACCGCATCGGGAGAATGCTGGTCGCCATACAGCCAGGCCAACAGAAATGGGGGCAGCAAGTCTGAATGGTGCCCGGCCACACATGACACAAGTGCGCTCCCCGTGGCTCCACACGGGCGAATGGGAGGAGAGAAGAAATGGGTGCAGAGGTGAAGCAGAACTTACTCGCTGCTTGCACGAAATGCGGGGGCCGTCTCCTGGCGCCGGTTGGGAGCCTCGAGCGGGAGGAGGCCCTGGAGCCAGGCGGCTGCCCGCTGGTTGTTTCTTTCCAGCGCCCGGATGTGGCCCGCATCCTTGTCCAGCCACTGCTTCAAGAGCGGTGCCTAGCATGTGAGGGAAGGGAGGAACGCAATGTGCATACACCTGACCCGGCGGTCTGCCTGAGTGAGTACAAAGCACACAACACAAGAAAGCAGCAGGGAAGGAACAATCCGCTCATTTTCCCGTTAGGCCGGCATGATGCATGACGCGTGGCCATATGCCGGCCACACGTTTAGAAATGATACACCACCCTCCCTTGTGAAAAGAATGTAGCAGGCACTGCGGCGGCTCATTTGTGCTCAGAGCCCATAGGCGAGCCAGGAGGCAGCACAGCGGAGCTTTCTTTAGCATAACGGAAAGCCAGCAGCAGGACATGTTCCACACAGAGTAGAGTTGGCCCCTGCATGTTTTTTCGCAAGAGCAGTGGGCCCACAAGTGGCTCTCTCAATCGAAACAGCTCAGCAAAGCGAGACAGTACACAGGACTCTCTCAGCGCCCACATCAGCAGCAAGGAATACCGGCAGGAGCAACCGCTTAGAGGGCAGCATGGGCCAACCTCACGTGTTTGACGATGTATTCATGCTGCAATAAAAGACCTCAGAAAGAGAGCAACAAGAAGCGCGCCTCCAAATTGGGGAGCACCTGTCGGTTGCAGCAGGAAAGCCACAAAGACTCGTCCCATAGGAGTGGAAGAAAGGTTGCGCTGATGCAGTGACAAAATGGAGACAAGGTGTGAGGGGGTCGCCACAAAGGTGAAGTGCCGAAATGTGCATGTACGAGGCTGTAGCTTTGACATGCTTCAAGGCCTGAAATCTGCAGCAGAAAGGAACAGCAGCTAGCTTGCACTACACTTTCAAGGCTTCCTGTTTTTACAAAGTGCAAGGTTCAGGTTTTTTTTCGAGCTGTACTGAGCGTACTGTAATTTTGTAGTTTTGCACAAGTCGAAGCATGCACCCGAGAAAACCCTATTTCTGTATATTCCACCTAAACCGACTGCAGGATGGAGAGCATTACAGCCAGCCTACGTGCATGCAGGGAGCAAATGACCAGTGAACTCTTGCGCTTTTCAAAACAAACTTGTAAAGAAAGCCGCCACTGGGACCAGGCTGAAATGACGTGTTCAAAAGGAATTGAAGACATCAATCACGAAGGCCCTAAGCCGACGTTCAGGGGATCAGTAGAGAAAAAGTATTGACCGCGTATTTGCTTGCTTCGCCGCAAATTTTGTGGAAAGACAATAATTGTCTGCCGCCTCTACCCCTCCCTGTCTCACTCGTGAGAATGAATGGAACGGGGGTTTGCTCAATACTATGCAATTTTCACGTCTTTGCACTGCTTGCGCACCTTCTCCTCGGAAATCTTGTCTTTTATCTTTTGTTTCTTGCTTGGCTGGAACGGCCCGAATGGGAGTTCTCTTTTTTTTTGAGCTCCATTTCATCTCACGCGTCTGGAGCCTTTGTGCCATTTTGAGGCCGTCGTTTTCTTCTTTCGCACATGTGTTTTGCCGACTACCTTAGCAACCAACCCAGCGTGCGTTTTTAACTGAAAGAACATAGGAACTTCAGGTTACCTACATGGGCTTTGCCTCAAATGTGTCAAGCCTTCTTTGCGCTAAATAATTGGGACACGCACGACCAATACACGGGTGCGTGATTTGGTTCAGCCTATATAAACCTCTTGTTCAATAATTTAAAGCTGAATCGCGGGACAGATACATATTTCGCGTTTGAGTAGCCCAACAAGCTGTCGCCTTTAGTAAAGTGAAGCTTATTTGCAGGCCACACGTTTTGGGAATGCGAAATGTGCGCGCCGGGCATTGCATTCAAACACATTTTGGGTATTTTGCTTGCCCAAGAAACCCTTGTGCTATGAAGCCGGCCGTGGTGCAGAGCTCGGGGTTTTTTGATGAAATGAGATCTCTAGTACACACGGAAATCTTAACGCTTGAGAGGTTTCGGTTTTTGCTGCTGCGGATAAGATGGGAACCTCCGCCTCGGAGCTGAGCAGCACAAACACGTGAGCCACCGCGGCAGGTGCCAAGCATTTTATGATATTAGCTGCTGCGGCAGTACAGCAACGCCTAATGGGACAGCGATTTGTATCTATTTGACACCAAATGAAAACACTTTGTAGTGATTCTACAAGGCCCTTACCAACTGAATGTTAATCCCTCCCTCTGCACGTCAAGCACAGATCGAATGGCTGTCACATTGGTACTAGGAGTTAAAAGGTTGAAAACTGGGCTAGTTATACTCTCATTTTGATTGAACAGCGCAAACTAAACGGGACAAGAGAAAAGTAAAAATACGAGAGCCACTAACTAACAATTGAAGTTTAATTGAACATCAGGAAAACAAAGGCTGAGCCTCCGCATTACGCACAGCCGCGACGCAGACCACGCGCCAGACACGCTCACCACCACACAGAAACGAAGCTCAAGTGCTCTGAAGGTACCCAGCGAGGACACCGAGGGCGATCTAATGCACGCGTCAGAATTCTTTATCAGGAAGGCTTCCGAAATCTGTCTCATGTGCGCGTCCTTGTGTGCAAGCAGGACAACACAATGAGCCCATCAATGAGCGCCTGCGGGAACATTGCGACACGTTAAATGGCACCGCCACGTCCTATCTTTCGGCGTGTTGCTCTAAGCATGGGTCTCACCCCCCCCTTCTGGTTTAACCGTACAAAAGTTCTGCTTGTACACAAAGAGGCGCGCAGAAGGGAGGTTTTGGAAGCCTTCTTGATAAAAATAGAATTCTGACATGCATTTGCTCGCCCTCGGTGCAATTGCTGGCTACTTTACCTCAACTGGTTTACTTCATTTGTGAATTAACTACCCACTCCAGCTTGGGCGGCCCAAGGCCTGCAGTAGTGTATAATTAAAATAAATAAATAAATAAATAAATAAATAAATAAATAAATAAATAAATAAATAAATTAATAAACACTGCGATTGCTATCTTGGTAGCCCGTGATCTTCAATCTGTGAAATGGGGATGACGTTCGGGGCGTGGTCTAAATCGCGGCTGTGCCTAGTGCGCAGCCTCCAGTCTTTATCTGTTTTCCCGATTTTCAATAAAACTTCAGTTGTTAGAGACGGTGGGGTTGTTACTTATCTCTCGCCCGCATAGTTAACGCTGTTTAATAAAATAGCACTTCAGATAACATTCAGAAGAGCACTAACGAACAGGCTAAAAAAGCAGTCCACTTTACCCCACCACCGCTATTCGCAACAACAAAGCAAAAAAAAAAAAAAAAACCCGGGTGATTACCACAAACGGGAAACTTGGGGAGGGTCGAAGCATGCAGTATATAAGTGTATTCTTGGTGCCTTGACGTTTTTGCCAACGGAGATTAAAGCATTGGGAGGTAAAAGGTGTACAGCTTTGCTGTAAAAGTCTCTTGTCGTTGAAGCACGAAGCTCCCTTGCGCGAGGTGTAAACGAGTATCCCGGTGCTTTTTTAGTTCATGTTACATTGTAGTGCGAGGCGTGAACGAGTTTCAGTGTTTTAGTGCCTGATACGACAAATACGACGACGACGACGACAGGAGACACCAACAGCCCCGTCCCCTAAGGGGCTTCGCCCCCAAAAAGCTAAATGTTCAAGAATAGGCAGACTGAAGGAAAACGAGCCCCATTTCTTTTCTGCCACACGTCGTACATGCACACAGAAACAGAAAGAGTTGTTAAACTAAGAAAAACAGCGCAAACGACGGGACGAAGAAAGGTAAGACTAAACCACAGGCGCTGTCGAACAACTGAGCGCTTTATTGCAGCAGAAAACATATATATAGAAAAAGGAAAACAACAGAAGGACCGATAATGACCTAGGAGATATCACATCGGAAAAAAAACACGATATCTCGTAAACATGAACCGCCACATGCCGATACAAAGTCTAAAGTTCCAGATAGTTACATCGTTTCCTTTTCCACAAGGGAAACTGATGCCTCACTAATGCAAGCACCTCCTTTCTTTTTGATCTTGAACGCTTCAAAGATTTCCCGCTCTCTTCGTCCAGGATACCGCGCGAGAATCATGCAGTCAAGGAAGAGGGGGGCGCAGCCGCAGGAAGCGCAATGCGTTGCCAAGGTGGTACCTGATGACGTCCTTACATTGTTGGCATGCTCCCTCAGGCGAACATTGAGGCAGCGGCCTGTCTGCCCGATGTAAGTGCGGCCACACGGTGCTTGTATTAGTGAGGAGGTGCTTGTATTAGTGCTTGTAAGAAGTGCTTGTATTAGTGAGGCATCAGTTTCCCTTGTGGAAAAGGAAACGATGTAACTATCTGGAACTTTAGACTTTGTATCGGCATGTGGCGGTTCATGTTTACGAGATATCGTGTTTTTTTTCCGATGTGATATCTCCTAGGTCATTATCGGTCCTTCTGTTGTTTTCCTTTTTCTATATATATGTTTTCTGCTGCAATAAAGCGCTCAGTTGTTCGACAGCGCCTGTGGTTTAGTCTTACCTTTCTTCGCCCCGTCGTTTGCGCTGTTTTTCTTAGTTTAACAATGTACCAACTGGTCCGTCAGCATACCCTTCTATAAAGAGTTGCCAAAAGCGTAATGAAAGTGTGGGGAAGGAGACGGGCCTTACCAGACGCACGAGCAAACCGGCCTCCGGCCTCTGCTCCGCCCGGCGTGCTGCGAGCACCCGCTTAAGCGCTCTATCCTTGCGCTTGAGTTCAGCTGCATACGAGCAAGAAACTGGGTGGCATAGCAGAACACCGAAAGAATCCCCAACATGCTTTGAAGGTATGCACGACAAAGTCCCTCCCTTTAAAAGAGTTTTCTTTTCCTTTTCCTTGATTCGGCTCCACATATTGGGGTGAAAATATACGCATAGTTCCAACGCTAGATAAGTAAGGCCATATTGGGAATTATAAAAACACACGCACAGAAGATCACCGTCTACTATGTTCATTAAACACCTAAAATCGCCAAAATACAGCGCGCTTGAATAGCCAAACATTCTGATTTTTTTGAACTCGTGTGGATGTGAAAGTTGCCTGAGGAGGTTGAACAGAGGAAGTTTTTGACACATAAATTTGTGGCTGCATTACATTTGTTTCACTCGTAACATCTCTTGCATCACTATAATACTGGCTACAGTACTGCTCACGCAGTTAGGGAAAAAAATGGCTCAGCTGGCAGTAGTGGTGCAAGGGTAAAGAAGCTGCAGAGCTGGCGGCCCTACGTGTTAGACCCGGGTGTTGTACCTTACACGGATTTCTGAACTTGCCGCTCAAAGTTCTCCATGACTGGCGGGCCTGGATTGTCCGCGGACTAAAACCTGCGGCCTAGGCCAAAGCCAACGCCCGCGCTACGAACACAAAGGAAATGCGGCGCTCTCGGAAAGCGATAGTATCTGAATTGCATAGAAGGCCGTTTCCGGACGTGAGGGCCCAGGTTCGATTCCCACCACTGGAGGAATATCTTTCTGCTGCGCGTGCTATTGTCCCCTCCCCCCTGATAAACCCGTGCCCCCGGGAACTTTTGGGTGGCCCAGTCGCTTCATGGCGTAAGGTTCCAGGATTCGAGGTTTTTTGGTACGACGGATGGATATGTGTCGGCCTAAACAGCTCTACCATTAAACGATCAGAGGCAACGAAAGAAGGGGTGGGCTCACCACACATCCGTGCCCTGGTGCGGTTCTGTGGGCCCCATTTCAGGTTGTACCTGAGCTGAAAAAAGCGAGAAAAAAACCTTGAAACTGCAAAGCAGAGGTGCACGTTTTAAAAGAACACAAAAGCTGGTTTCAATCTACAAGCGGACTTCCCTCCCTCTCATTACGGCGACGTGTTGGCACGGAATTTTCACACAGCGCTACTGTGACGGTGACAGTGTCACATTGTTTCAGCAAACGAGTACTAGGCACGCACCATGCTTGATTTTATTTATTTACACGAGATTAAGCAAGTTCACGCTGTTTAGGCGTCGAGGATCGCCCATTATCGACCATTATTGGTGGGACCATAACCTTAGAAAGCATTGCAGAAAAATTATCCCGCCTCGAACTTGCACATACTGCTATTGAAAATGACCTTGCATCTGTCCGCTCTACCCATACTAGCATAGAAAACCTGATTGGCAGCCTCTATTCTCTTGTTCATGTGCTTGAGAAAAAAATACGAAACAAACCAGTGTAACACCACATCTCTACACCCTCCTCCAACCGCCGAAATCGCTTCGTCGTCTTCTGAACTAAAACAACTTGCTGGCAAGTTCGACGATACTGAAAACCTCCCACGCCACCTAAATCTTTTATTCTTTGGTGTTAAAAATTACAATTCTGAAAGCCGGGCCGAATCCGGGAAAGATAGGTTCATTTCGCGCTAGAAACCTCCGGATTTGAGTCAGTGACGCAGACATAGAACGGGCACACCAACTCGGTCGCTACCGCGCCGATAAGACGCGCCCTGTCATTGCTGGATTTTGCCCATCTAGCTCTGCGCTTTCGTGGACCGGACGCCTGCAGCCAGCGCAGCGGATATAAAAGGACCGGCATCGGAGATCATAGCCGTGCCGTGAGCGACTCAGGCAGGCTTGGGCAAAACCCGCCACTGAGCATTTCATGCGAATTTTCCAGGTACGGCTATAACCCTTTCATTGTAATATTCTGAGTCGCTCGCTGGTATAAGGTGTTGCCATTAGTGATAAAGCACTTTCTACAGTTAGAGACTCTGCAAAAATGGCTCCTTCAAGGGCCCCTGTTTCCTCTGCCCCAGTCTTGGCCCTAAAGATCAGATACTTCTAAACCCCAGGGTCAGAGCTGGCCAGAGTGCCTCCCATAGCTCATATAACTTGGTGTTGGTGTTTACTGAGGGCCATATACTGCGACAACCCCAGGATGCATGGAATAGGGTTGATATTTCACCGCACTTATTACATGTGTGAGAATTTCTCGGGGAACAGCTTCGATAGCCTGAGGATGTTGGGATAGGTGTTCGTCTGTTTTGTCTGAGAGACTGACGCTCTGCAGCTGTTAAGCTTTTATCTGGTGGAGGAAAGAGAGCTCTGGCTTTTCTTTGAATTGTTAAGTAATTACGGACTCTAAGGAAAGCCGTACAAAACATTATAGATGGCCGAATCCCCAAAAGGCTTACACAAATTTACACAAATATCACTAAGTTTCAAAATATCATTTGGACACCGGGACATGAGGAGGTTGAGGGAAATGAGAGAGCAGATCAAGCTGCGCGAGAACTTACTAACCGCTCAGCCAGTAGCCCTGGCTTAACTCACCCCTCTCCACAATAACTTCGGTTGACACTGATGTGCAGGAGGTGAAGAAGTTGATTGATTGTAGGGGTTAACGCGCCGACGCAACGCAGGCGATGAGGCGCGCCGTTGTGGACGGCTCCGGATTAATTTTGACCACCTGGGGATCTTTAACGTGCGCCGAAATCTCGTACACACGGGCGTTTTTGCTCTTCGCCTCCATCAGAAAAGCGGCCGCCGTGGCCGGGAATTGAATCCGTGCCCTCGGGCTCAGCAGCGCAACGCCTTAGCCACTGAGCCACCGCGGCGAGCAGGTGAAGAAGTCGATTACATTTGTTAGTGACAACTTCGACGCATTCAAGACAACTTTAGAGAGCTTCTGCACTGACGTTCAAAGTCTTCGTAAGGATCATTAATCCCTCAAAAGGAAAAATAATGCACTCGTGAAAGAGCTGGAGGCTGCGAAAGCAGTTATCATTGAGCTCAAGCAGTACAGTAGACAAAATAATGTCGAAATTAAAGGGATGCCATTTGATCTTTAAGAGAAGCTGGAGGACACAGTTCAGACGCTTGGCACCAAACTGAACATTGAGCTCCACAATTCTGAGATTGACGTCGTTCATAGGGTGCCGTCCAAAGACAAAGAGAAACCGAACATTATTGTTCGGTTCGTCTCCCGATGTTCGCGCAGCAAGGTGCAAGAGGCTGCCTGGAAGAAAAGACTCACAGCGATCGACTTCGGTTTCACCGAAGACACACCCATTTACGTTAACCAACATCTCTGCGTGGAAAAAAAAGCGCTGCTCGGGAAAGCCATACACTTGCGTAAAGAACGCGGGTGAAAGTTTTCATGGCTCAAAGAAGGGAAAATACTTGTGCGCAGTACTGAGAATTCCCCAGTAATTCACATCGCCCGAAAAACTGATCTTGCAAAAATGGTTTAAGTCAGAAGCACCGCTCACACTGCCCAACACGCTGTCAGTCAGCCATCTGAACAGTTGTTACTATTCCAGCTACAGTTTCAGTCTTTTACATTGCAACATACGCAGTATTAATAAGAACATAAACAGCCTTCAGTTATTGCTAGGTGCTCTTATTTTGAAATACGACGTCATAGCTTTAACAGAAACATGGCTCAAGCCTGATGAATCTGTCAACATGGGTGGTAATAAAGTCGTTTGTCGCAGTTGTCCAAAGAAAACTACAGGAGGAGGGGTAGTGCTATTCATAAGGGATAATTGCAATTTTAAAATATGTGCGTTCTTAAATAGCTTGCTACCATTAGAACATGACATGCTTTTGTTGAACTTAGTAATGGAACGAATGTGGGTGTTGTCTACTGCCCTCGAAGTTCTGAAATCAAATATTTTGTTGACAAACTAGAGAACGTTCTATATAATATTTCACCGAGCAAAAGAAGGGCAGTGCTGTTTTGGGACATGAACTCGACCTACTTGGAAAATGTAGTATAGCGTATAAAACAATGTTCGAATCCTACGGTTTCACTAACACCAATAAATTCGTAGCTTGTGTGAGTGACACATCTAGCGCACTTATAGACCAAATTTTGTGCAACTTCGACACATCAAGTTCTCTTTCAGGCGTTATCAAGGCCGATATAACCGACCATTACCCCATCTTCATATTTGCCCCTTCAGATCACGAGCGAGCAAAGTCACCTTATCTGCCGATGACTGGAGTCGATGATCAGTCCATGCGCAATAGCGTGTGCGGAACAAGCAGTGATATTAGAAATGGAACTCATGTTAACCATATGTATGAATGCCTCTAAATGCAGTAACCAAATGCATAAAAAAACACACTCCTGCCAAAGAAAAAACCATGAACTGGTGCGTCTTTGGGTATCAGCCAGTGCACTCGAAGGTTTACGCACAAAAGACTATTGGTGTCGTCTATAGTCCTGCTATAGCAAAGTATAACCAATAACCAATATAACCAATAAAGTATTCAACCTATCTTCCTACGTCAAGAGCTATGCACACTCGCCTATACCTTTTTTTTATAAAGGCGATAGAAGGGATAACCAATATAACCAATAAGGTATTCAACCTATCTTCCTACGTCGAAAGCTATGCACACTCGCCAATACCTTTTTTATAAAAACGATAGCAGGCGAAAACAATGTTTTAACCATCGAAAACAAGCTGCAAATGGGCGTTTTCTGTGTACTGACGATTCCGAAACACAACTATTCTCTGTGCGAAATGCCCTATGAGAAGCTGGCATTCCCCAACAGTTTACGTATGAAGAATTGGCCTTTGAAGAATGGCCTTGTGACGAGCGGGCAATACCCATACGCGTCATATATTCGGAATTGTGTATACATCACAGTAAATTTGAGGACTTTTCCTCCTTCAGGAACCCGTTGCCATTTCTAGGGTCGCGGTTAGGAGACCTGGCAAACTGAGGTCCAAAATGTGTACATTTTGTATAAAGTACAGGAATATAGAGCATATATAGAAGACAGCTGAGATAGCACGTAGTGGGTTTTAAAAAAAATCGTGCCAATCCACCCCGTGAATGTGGTTGGAAAGCAAAGCTGTAAACGGCACCCAGAACGATTACCCATGCGATGTTACTTAAATTCAATCACATCGCTCAACAAATAGCAAAACCAGAAAGAAGTGAAATGCACTTAACCACACCATTTATTACTTCAAAGAGATATTCTTGTTAAGGTTAAATCAATGCATGAAGCATGAACGGCGTTTGGTTGAGTTGTATTGCACAAGATTAGAAACTTTTTAAATAAAATTAAAGTAAGCTCCAACCCGGTGCTAGACGATCTGTCTTCTCCGTCTCTGCGCCGCGGACGGAGGGACGAGATTTGCGGCAGAGAAGAAGCAGGAGGTAGAAATACTTCTGTTCAGATTTCTGAACGGCCCAGAGTGCAGCCCTGGGGAGTGATTCCTTCTTCTGTGGGGCCCATACGCAGTCCGCGCGGCCTGTGTTCTGTACACTCGCTGAAGCTGGGTAGGTAGAGAGGACCTGGACAGCAGCATCTCCCATTGATCTTGTTGGGTAGTTGACGGAACGAGAGGAGAGTGCTCAGGGCTAAAGTCGCACACCTCGATTACGGGGCGGAGTGTTCCTACTTGTGAGCAAAATTTACATTCAGCGTCGTAGCGATTCGTATACATCAAGTGAAGACACGTAGGCTGCGGGAAGGGGCCCGGATTTTATGAGCCGTAGGGTAGTTTGTGTTCTCTAGAAAGGTCAGGGTAATGCGAAGATACAGTCTGTAAGGCGATAATGCTGGGTTATCTCCCTCAACGTGACAAGTGGGTGACTGTCCTCGTGCAGCTCCATAGCACGGGAGGTAAAAGCGCAGGCTTGTTGGGTGGGCGTATTTGCTGCCCTGCATTGAAGCGTGAGGGGGTGTCCAGATGAGCTGAATGGAACCGTTTGGAGAGTGGTTTTTTAGCACGCGCAGTGCAGGTCAGGACACCCAACCCTACTGGTAATTCCAGTAGGCTTGCTGGGAATCGATGACTACCTTCCGAACTCCTGGTTGAGCGAGAGCCAAGGTGATGGCTGCCTCTTCTGCTGCCGTCATTTCTTGGGTCCTAAGCGAGATACACGCAAGAAGGTTGGCTCTGGAGGTAGCCACGTTGATGGCGTATTGCTGCCCTTGATGTTTGGAGGCGTATGTGTAGATAACTGCATGATCCCGACTGAGGGTGGTTTTAGTGCTTGAGCCCGTGCTTTCCGGTGACCCTCGTCATGTGAGGGGCTCATATTTCTAAGCAAAGGGAGCATCTTTAGTTTTAGTCGCCAAGAGTCTGTGAGTACGTCAAGCGGAGTGACATTCTTGGGCTGCCCAGCCAATCTGTGAAGCATGCCGTTACCCATCGCAGTTTCTGAGTCGGACCTTCTGGTTAGAAAGATGTGCCTTCTCATCAGCTCTTCCACAGTAGTTGTGTAGGACTCATGCTAAGCAGCCTCTGTGTAGACGCACTCATGCGAAGACCGATGGCCTGCTCGACCGCCTTTCTAATCATTATATAAAGCATCTCTATGTCTTTCTTGTTGAGAAGACAGGGGGTTGACGAAAGTAACACCCGACCCGAGGACAAAAGCTTCAATTAATCGAAAGTACGGATTACTTAGGACTCGCTTCTTGGTGCGGCCTGGCGTGATTCATGTGTAATGTTTGATTAATCCTGTGTTTATGAGGCGCTACAAGGAGACGTAACTCTGGTGTTAGCCTCGAGATTGTAGGCCCAGGATCTTGATGCTGGGGCTTGGAGTGATGGCCTGGCCATCAAGGAGTATTTGAATGTATTCCTTGGTTTGGCGTTAGGGCGGACGACAAGGAGTTGTGATTGTTTACGTGAACACTGGAGGCCACAGGCTTTAGCCCATTGGCGTACTAGAAGTGAGAGCCATGCATTGGTGTGAGCTTACTTCAATTTTTGTAATCTTAGAACATGAGCAAGGTGCGCACAGGGCCGCTAGACGGGAGTGAGTGGTCGAGTGACGCTTTCACGTGGCATTCAGCGAGAACGCAGGGGGTAAACCCGTAGATGTGCTTGGTGAGTACACCACCTGACTTCCCAGTCGTCGCGTGGGCTCGTAGCTGAATCGGTAAGACAACGGGCTCTCGCTTTGTTCGTCTATTAGTTCCAGGTTCGATTCCCGGTGGTGCCAGTAAATTCTTTTATTTGTTCGCTGGAGTTTTCTGGTGACACCAACGGTCGCGAAAGAACCCTTGGAGGGTAGAGGTAAAAAGCTTTGCTCTAAAAGTGCTTGCCGGGGTCTAACCAGCGCCCTCGTGGTGTGCCCGCGACCTGTAGAAAGTTGGACAGCAAAAACCATCTTGCTCTCAAAGGGCCAAACATGCTTAGCACTTCGAAAGGAACCCGCCGCGGTGGCTCAGTGGCTAAGGCGTTGCGCTGCTGAACACGAGGTCGCGGGTTCGATTCCCGGCCGCGGCGGCCGCTTTTCTGATGGAGGCGAAAAGCATAAACGCCCGTGTGTACGAGATTTCGGCGCACGTTAAAGATCCCCAGGTGGTCAAAATTAATCCGGAGCCCTCCACTACGGCGCGCCTCATCGCCTGCGTTGCGTCGGCGCGTTAAACCCCCACAATCAATCAATCAATCAATCACTTCGAAAGCAAGAAGGTTCAACCCATTTAACCTGGCTTAACGCAGAATCGGGGTAGCTGGGGCCCTTTAACGTTTGCCTGCATTGGCTGTAGTGTGACCTGTTGCTTTAACTCATGAAAAAAAAAATGACATGGAAAAAGTTCGACCACCAACACAACCTTCTTCAGGCCAACAATTCATCTGTACCCACGCTTCGCTATCAACACCTCGCGTAACGGCCACTGTTTGCCAGTGCTGCGCTACAGCTGCCTTATCATTCGCAGACGGCTGAGCAGGGCTCGAATATCACGTTGCCACGAAGAAGTCGGCCCCTTTCTTTTTATGCTTGATAAACAAACGTTGACGCTGAAGCCGGGAATTATAAAACCTGAACTCAATGCGGCACGTGCTGGCCAAAGCCGGTGACTAGTGGCCACTGAGCCGGTAATCTGGACATGTGTGAAACTTTTGTTCACAGATGTCTCGATCTTACACGGTGCTGTGCCGTGAAGCACGGACGCCAGACGGACAAGCGTCGGCCTTAAGACGCTTATTTTCGCCCCTAAAAGGAACTGCATTTGCTGGCCGGCAGACGGGTTCCGGCCCAGATTACGCCTGCGCCACCGTCGCCACGTCACAAGCGCCCCCGAAACGTGACACAAACAGATAGCTCCTCTCCGAGAGAAAAAGTCTAAAATATGACGCTTTGGGTATGCGCTTGTCGGCAGTGTCTAACAGATCCTTCGACGTCTCACGGCCACGGCAACTTCTCCAGAGCCGTTGCCTGGCTCACCGAGGCTCGCTACAAGGATCGCGACTGTGTTGTCTTCGTACGTGGTGAAGTTCTCGGCCCCCTCGGGCCACAGCCCTGCCCTTCCTTGCTCTGCCCCTGGATTATCTCCGCGTTTTGGAAGTTCGTGCCGCGAGTGTTCTCTTCGGGTGGCTCGCTGGCGCGGTCGCTCCCTCGCGGCCCTGTATGCCTCTCGGTGGCCGTCGCTGCTGCGGCTGGCTCCCCGAGGCTTCTTTCGAGTGCCGCGAGTGTAGAGAACCTCACCGCCCATGCCCTGCTGGGTCCCTGGATTATTTTCGCCTCCTGGATTACCTGCAATCCTCTTGCCTTCACTCAGCACTTCAGGATGGCAGCAGCGCGGCTTCGCTTCAGCCGGCGCATAAGGCAAGCGTCAGGCTCAGCGTATCGAGAAGGGCCAGCCGGGGACGCCCATGAACTCTCCCTATCGGTGGCGCATCTGTTCCTAAATCGTGCTGGCATGCAATTTTGCCCGCTCCGGCCACCGCTCGCGTGCTTCGTTGAACGTTTGCAGCTCCTGTACTGGGTGCCAAATGCAGCGCTTATGTCACAATGTTTCTACTGCTGTCGCAACTATAGCCATTTCACACCTCCGGCTGCCCGTTTGAAATTTGGTGGATTAACTAGTTGCTAGTCAAGTAACTGTCAAGAAAACTGACTTGCGGAAGAGGATGCCTCTAGATGCGTTTCAGAACATCCTCCATTTAACATTCGGAGTAACGCAAAACGGCAAGTGTTTTAAAGACTTCACACCGACATCCTTACACTCCACTCGCGATCTTCATAGCGTGGTTCAACCCAACGGTAGTGATTAGTTCCGCTGTGTGTGCTCAAAACGACGGCTGTTTTGTTATATAACTTCCAATCATGCTGCAAATATAAAGAACTACTCGCAGCAGGCATCTGAATAAACGTCTGCAATGAATTGCGGGAACTTTTCTGATTTGCCTATTTGGGCTAATTCAGGGAGAACATTGGGCTACTTTCAGGCCAGGTTGATAAAAAAATTCGGCGGGTAGGTCTGGACGGTCCCCTGTGCACGGTCACCTTCGACGGTGCGTTCGTATTTGAATCGTTCATGACTGTATGTGGTTGCAATCGCGTGTGCGTTTTTTTCTCGGTTATCGTGAGCAACGATAGCACCCATTGTTATAAATGTCCAGTATTTCCCGAGAATGCGTTTCTACGCACATTTTCGAGAACTGCTGTAAATTACGACAAGTGGGATGTCGTCGCTGCGTGCGATAAAAAAGAAGGAGAGGTTATTGGTTTTGCTGCTGGAATGATGGCTGCTTGAATAAACAGCGATCGAGGGAGAGAAGAATGAGTAAACCAGGAACCAGGCAGTGTAAAACAAGCCGCGTGGGGGCGTTATCGTCATGGTAGGTCGACGCTCGTGCGATTACCTTCAAATCGCACGCGACTGTACGTACATTCGCCATTAGATTTAGGGCATTCCCGTCGCAGAAATGTGGGTTTTTCGCCTCGTTCGAACACCAACAGTTAATGTATTCACTACAAAATATGGAAGAGAGGCTTTCAGATATGCACTGTTTAGGTTGGTGCGGAGCATGAGAACGAACAGAAGCACAGCAGGAACTTACCGAAGGCCGCGCCATGCTGACGGAAGCGCCGGGTGGAGGGGGCGTCAGCCCGTGTGCCTATACAGCGTTGGAACAGCCAGCGTTTCGCTGCACGCACGACACCTACAGATAATGCCTTGTTCGAGATAGCTTGCTACTCAGCATACGTCGCTATTACGCGCAGGAACTTTGACGCGCAGTTTCTTTCCGCGAATGTATGCCACCTATCTATGCCATCTACCTATGGTGACAAAAAGCTACGCCACACAAAAAAAATCGCAAAAATAAAATAACGTACCCAGCACAGTCAAAAAATTATTGGGGATAAAAAAGTGCGCTTCCTTGCTGCAATGCATTCACAGTTGCTAGAGGGTCTCAAAATGGGCTTTGCAGTAACGCAAAGTGGCGTTTCTAAGCAATTTGTACGCATTTTTACAGCTCTTGAAGGTTGTTCAGGTTTTTCAGGTCATTGAGGGTAACAGAATGGATCCCTAGAGAAGGCAAGCGCGGCAGAGGGCGGCGGAAAGTTAGATGGGCAGGTGGGATCAAGAAGTTTGCGGGGATAAATTGGTTATTCCTGGAAATAATAAAAGAGGGCGCTAAGCAGACAAGGACGAAGTAGAAACGTACACCACATACAGGCGCCAACTTTCAACAGTTTATTCATGAAAACCACGCTTACTGATACCTACGCTTACTTTCACCCTCATCGTTGTTTCCACCTGCCGGTGAAGGCTTGTCTCATTTTGTATCAAGCGGAACATGGTGGCGGTAGAAATTGAACTATTATTTGGGATTCAGGAGCCGTCGTGGGTCACGCCCAAAGATTATGCAAGGTCCTGAAGTCAGAAATGTGGCCCCAGGTCCGCCTATATTAGGACTGGTTCAGAGTCTTTGTAGAACGGGAAGGTAATACAGGAGGCCTGAAAGAATCTCAGAAAGTTAGCAGTGCACAGCACATAGTTCCTTTGTCAATAAACCAGGGTCGGGCTATCACCACGAAGCCGGCCAACAGCAAGGACATCGCCAGTCACCGTCCTCGGAGATGCGTACGTCCGTACCCCATGACGCTCGACACATTTTGGGCAATGGACCGAAATTCAGCTACCATTGTACGAAATTAAACCGCGAAAATTCAGACAGGGATGAACGGGACAAGGAGAAGCGCTACTTCCAACTGAAATTTTATTTATAAAACCGACATACATACATGCAACGGCGATAACAAAATACAAAAAATAACCAGAGTATGTGCCCACTGTGCAAGCGCGCACACGTTCCTCATCCCTTAAGTCATGCGCGCACCCAGGAAGGGCAGCTCTTTTCTCTGTCAAAAATACTGCGGTCATGCTCACGCAATCTTCGCCACCACGATGCATATCAGCCGCGTCCACACTCTCCCATTTGCGCTGATCAGGATCGCGAAACACAACCGTAAATTCATTAAACAGAGGCGAACACTTGCAGTTTTGGCAATGGCTGGCTAGGTTCCCGTCTGTTCCTTTTCCCGCTCGAATGGCAAAAAGGCAAAATATTGCTTTAATTCTGATATGGAAATTCTGTCCATGTTAACAGCTTCTAAAATCATGCAATTTAAAAGTCAAGATATACGGTTATCAATGTTATCTAGCTCATGATTGGTTCCAGAGAAAGGAACCGACCAAGTGGCTTCATTTCGAAATGTATACCCTGTACAGTCAAACCCGGTTATAGCGAACTGCAATATGTGACACGATTAGTTCGATATATCCAATAGTTTGATATGGCCGAACCCGCCTATAACGAGTTTATTGTTACGATTTCGGAATGCGCGGAAATCCCCCCGCCATCCCCGCATGCAGAAACGAACAAAATAAAGTATGTCAACACCATACGCACAAAAAATCCATTTATTGCAAATAATAAAGCTACTTTCTACCTTAACGGCCTACTCCCCAAAAAAGCGGTGATTTTTGTTTTCCCTTTCGTTTCGGCAGAATTCTTTACACGAGACATTGTTTGCACCAGTTCGAGTCCGTGACCTTCAATATCGAAGAAATATCGGCGGACTACATTGACTGACGAAACCACTTTATTAAGTAAGCGTCGGACGTCTTTCACTTGCGACAACTCCTGCCTCCTCGGTGCTTTTCATCAGCATTACAACCGTGCTGCTGACAGTGTCGGCGTCCGAGGGGCTTACAGTGACGGCAACGTCGTCGTCGACACTCCGGAAATCTTCGAAGGGCACTTCTTTCGGCACAGCATCCGGAAGATTGGCGAGCTGCCGTCTTGGTCCGGACTCACTTACTGGCGGGTTCCGTCGTGAGTTCCGCGCGTCGGAAACAGTAACGAAGGTGTTGGGCGTCATGTCACTCCATACGAGGCGCAATGTCTCAGTCGCGGCCTTTGCTCAGTGGTAGCGCCCAATCAGCATCTAAATCTCCGCTCCAAAACCATGCATTTTGGCAGCCATTCCAGGCACGTCGAGTTCGATATATCAGACGTGACTCCGTTATAAGTAATATGTTTCACGTGTATTTCCGTAACTAATTTATTTTTGTTCGATATATAGCATAATTCGCTCTATCCGGGTTCGTTATTGTCGGGTTTGACTGTATCAGAAACCTTTCCCATGTTGCATAGTGATAGAAATGCGGTTTTATTACTTTTTCACTTCTTTTTATGCCTAGCCAGCAAAATAAAATTGTAGAATTGTGGGACCGGTACAATATTAAGGGAATTATAATAATCGTGTAATGACATATCGTTGGAAACGTTTGAAGAATTTCTAAGCGCTTTTGTTTGAATGGGAAATATGCTGTATATATTATTCTTCGATGTTGTGCCCCAAACCAAACCACAGTGATTGATTTTGGAAGAGGAAAACGCGTTATAAACCATAAGTTTTACTTTAATGTGCAAAATATGAGGAAATTTGCACAGAATACCAGATGTCTTTGCTAGACTGCTCAGTACCCGCTGCGTATTCCGTAGTAAATGCTGGTTTAAAATAACGCCCAATGTTCTCACTTCCGAAACTACTTCAATTGTATTATTACCAACATACCGGATAAAATTATATTCAACATGTTTCTGATAAGGCGTAAATACAACAGCTTGTCTTTTCATACTAATAATTTTGAAGGAATTAACTGTACTCCAGCGGATTAGTAAGGGCGAATTGTGCATTTAATAGGTGCAAAGCACTTTAGGGGCTCACCTTGTCGTCGTAGCTCGCTCACTGGACACAAGTAGAGCCCCACACGGCGTTCAGTCGTAGCGGCGTAACCCGGAGGCTTCGAAAACCAAGCGGTTTGTATAGTCATAAGCGGTCGAAAGTCGTGAACCGTTGGCGCTTGTCATACATCTCCCCGTTGTTTAGCACAAAGGAAACTGTAGGTACATTTGAGGTAAAATATGCGTAATTAACCGGCCGCGCCCGCGTTCAATTAGGAACGCTCGTTGGGTTGATTTTTACGGTGTTAAGCGAAAGGTAGTGCCAGTGCAAGGTCGGTACGTGCGGGAGGAAAAGCAAACACAAAAACGACCGAACTCCCTCTGGGGCAGTTTTAAGCAGGGGGCGCGCAAGCACTGCTAAGGCGGTAAATTTGAATTGCACTCGGTGGTAGCAGTGAGCAGATAACTGCGCAACAGTTCATTATGGCGAATCACTGCTCTGCTTTTTTCTTCTATTTTTACGTGCAAAGAAGCCATGCTTATCTGGGGTGGCAACCTGCGGCCCGGGGGTCGCACACGGGAAAGTATTACGCTGCCCGTGGCGAGAAGTCAGAAGCCAAAGGCCGAAATGGCTATTCTAACCTCAAATGGGGTTAGACAGGAACAAAGCAAGATCGCTTCCAATTGGCATTGATTCCCATCTTCACACTTACCCACATAAACTCTTTACTCCTTTCCTTTGAACCAGTTCACAAAAAAACCTTTTATCCGCCCTGCCCCTATTTGCTGTCCGGTACTTTCGTGTCACCTTCATGCAACTCGCCCTTCACACCTCGAAAGGTTGCTGACCCCTGACATAAATGAAACGGCTTTGAGCCGCTGGTTGCCATACTTTCATCTTACGGGAATGTGCGGATTCGTTTGCACAGGGATTATTAAGAGAGTGTGGAATAACATCGAAGCTGCAGCCTCCGATAAAAGGCAACTGCCGCTACGGCGTACCTCTGGTTGCGCTAACTTGCGTAGTATACAGCCCTGCAGTACGACGAAACACATCATACAATGCCTACTGAAGCCGCGGTTTCGGCGCTCGTCAGGAGCAGAAAAGATGCTGTAGGGGCAGCAGCGAGTGGCGTGGCTCTCGGGACGCTAGCAGTGCGACGACATGGGTTTTGTTCACTTTGAGCAAAGCGAAACTGGATGTTTTAGCTGACCGTTTTAAAGCAAAGTTTTTAAAAGCAAAGCTTTTTACCTCTACCCCCCCAAGGGTTCTTTCGCGACCGTTGGTGTCACCAGGAAACTCCAGCGAACAAATAAAATAATTAACTGGAACCGCCGGGAATCGAACCTGGTACTAATAGACTAACAAAGCGAGAGCCCGTTGTCTTACCGATTTAGCTACGAGCACACGCGAAGACTCGGGAGACAGGCGGTGTACTCACCAAGCACATCTACGGGTTTACCCCCGGCGTTCTCGCTGAATGCCACGTGAAAGCGTCACGCCACCACTCACGCCCGTCTAGCGGCACTGTGCGCACCTTGATCATGTGCTAAGAGTTACAAAATTTAAAGGAAGCTCACACCAATGCATGACATCTCCCTTCTAGTACGCCAATGTTTGATTTGATTGATTGTGGGGTTTAACGCGCCGACGCAACGCAGGCGATGAGGCGCGCCGTAGTGGAGGGCTCCGGATTAATTTTGACCACCTGGGGATCTTTAACGTGCGGCGAAATCTCGTACACACGGGCGTTTTTGCTTTTCGCCTCCATCAGAAAAGCGGCCGCCGCGGCCGGGAATCGAACCCGCGACCTCAGTACGCCAATGTACTCAAGCCTGTGGCCTCCAGTGTTCACGTAAACAATCACAGCTCCTTGTCGTCCGCCCTCACGCCAAATCAAGGAATACATTCAAATACTCCTTGATGGCCAGGCCATCACTTCAAGCCCAAGCATCAAGATACTGGGCCTACATTTTGAGGTTAACACCAAGAGTGACGTCTCCTTGCAGCGCCTCCAAAACAGCATTAATCAAATAATACACATGATCAGGCGAGTTGCCACCAAAAAGCGAGGCCTAAAGGAATCCGGTACCTTTCAATTAATTGAAGCTTTTGTTCTCTCGAGAGTTACTTACGTAAACCACCTGTCTTCTTCTCGACAAGGAAGACATAGAGGTGCTTTATATAATGATTAGAAAGGCGGTCGAGCAGGCCATTGGTCTTCTCATGAGTGCGTCCACGCAGAGGCTGCTTAGAACGGGGCTCCACAACACGGTGGAAAAGCTGATAGAAGGCCATCTTTCTAACCAGAAGGTCTGACTCAGAACAGTGATGGGTAACCGCATGCTTCACCAGATTGGCTGGGCAGCCCAGAATGTCACTCCGCTTGACGTACTCCCAGACTCTTGGCGGCTAAAACTAAAGATTCTCCGTTTGCTTAGAAATATGAACCCCTCACATGACGAGGGTCCCCGAAAAGCACGGGCTCAAGCGCTGAACACCACCCTCGGTGGGGATCATGCAGTTATCTACACAGACGCCTCCAAACATCGAGGGCAGCAATACGCCATCATCGTGGCTACCTCCAGAACCAACCTCCTTGTGTGTACCTCGCTTAGGACCCAAGAAATGACGGCAGCAGAAGAGGCAGCCATCACCTTGGCTCTCGCTCAACCAGGGGTTCTGAGGGCAGTCATCGATTCCCAGCAAGCCTACTGGATTTACCAGTAGGGTTGGGTTTCCTGACCTGCACTGCGCGTGCTAAAAAACCCCTCCCCAAACGGTTACATTCAACTCATCTGGACACCCCCTCACGCTTCAATGGAGGGCAACAAGTACGCCCACCCAACAAGCCTGCGCTTTTACCTCCCGTGCTATGGAGCTGCACGAGGACAGTCACCCGCTTGTCACGTTCAGGGAGATAACCAAGCATTATCGCCTTCTGAGACAGACCGTACCTTCGCCTTACCCTGACCTTTCCAGAGAACAACAAACTACCGTACGGCTCATACAATCCGGGCTCCGTCCCACAGCCTACGCGTCTTCACTTAATGTATCCAAATCGCTACGACGGTGAATGTAAATTTTGCTCAGAAGTAGGAACACTCGGCCCCGTAATCTTGGTGTGCGACTTTAGCCCTGAGCACCCTCCTCTCTTTCCGTCAACTACCCAACAAGAGCAATGGGAGATGCTGCTGTCCAGGCCCTCTCTACCTACCCAGCTTCAGTGGGTGGACAGAACACAGGCCGCGCGGACTGCATATGGGTCCCACAGAAGAAGGAATCACTCCCCAGGGCTGCACTCTGGGACGTTCAGAAATCTGAACAGAAGTATTACTTCCTCCTCCTCCTTCTCTGCCGCAAATCTCGTCACCTCCGTCCGCGGCGCAGAGACGGAGAAGACAGATCGTCTAACACCGGGTTTGAGCTTACTTTAATTTTATATAAAAAAGTTTCCACTCTGGTGCTACACCAATACAACTCAACCAAACACCGTTCATGCTTCATGCATTGATTTAACCTTAACAAGAATATCTCTTTGAAGTAATAAATGATGTGGTTAAGTGCATTCCACTTCTATCTGGTTTCGCTATTTGTAGAGCGATGTGAGTGAATTTAAGTGATGTCGCATGGGCAATCGTTATGGGTGCCGTTTACAGCTTTGCTTTCCAACCACATTCACGGGGTGGATTGGCGCGATTTTTTTTCATGGCCCGCTCCGCTCCGATAGCAATTGGAAGCGCCATTGGGCATGCGTGTCGCGCTTGGCCGATTGGCTCCGGTTGCGCTGAGCGGGCCGCCAAAACCGGCGCGGATCGTCTAAAACGGTCAGCTAAGACTCAAAGCTGATATTCGCTATTTAAAACTAGAAAAGAATCAGCGAGCCACCGCTCCGATCTGCCAGCATATCTCTTTCGTTACGGCGGAAAAATGACCGATTTTGAGCGGGTTCACAAATTTATTATTTCTTCTCTTGAGCTGGTGGACACATTTAGTCCTTCTGTGAATGAAATGTAGCTTATAAATTGCTCCTCGAAACACTTAACAGCAGTTTTGTGAAAGGTACAGTTATTTACAATTTATTGGGCAAATAGGCCGAAAATATGCACAAAAGAAGTATGCAGACAAGGTAAATACGCTATAGCTTTCAGCCTAACTTTTTTTATAAGGATTACAGGATACAAAAATTGTTTCTACGTTACTTGGCTATGATTCAATACATAAACGAACCACTGTACACCAAGTTTTCGATCTTTGCGGGCCCGTCAACTTAGCGTAACTGGTGGCTGTGCCAGTCCTCGAAGCCAGTCGAGTGTAAGTGGTCCTCCCTAAAATGTGCATCCATGCATACTTTTTTGTGTTCTCACACAAAATCCTTTATCATTTCAGTGGTATAAGACAAGAAAAAACCTAGCGCTCTTGAAAAGCATCGCGCATCACTCGGTAGCGCTAATCTGACACGAGAGTCAGGCTATCTTGAAGGTGTTAACATGATACGGGGCGGTGCATGTGACAAAATATCCACACCGTACGTTGTCCAGACTCTACACATAAACGTAAAACCGCAGTCGTCAGATAGGATGCACGTTTTGTTTATAAATACAGCGCGAAGTGAAAAAGGAATCTACCTGCCAGCATCTTTCGAAGTCTGAGGCATTTTAATTGGAGCATCTTAATCAGAACAAGAATCTAACGAATCCACATCGTTGGTGGAGTAATCTCCTCTGCTGGTGTAACAAAAATCAGCAGCATCATCTGCCGAAGTCACTATCACAGCTGTCCGCTTTTGCGGACAGCTGTGATAGTGACTTCGGCTGACGACAGTGACGCCATTCACATATAACTCACCACAATCGCGGGTTCAAATTTCACTCTCGGCTCCATCTGTGCGCACAAAATGTAAACACATAATAAAATCGAAAAAGGAGTTGTCAATACAGTCAAACCCGTTACAGCGAATGGCAATATGCACCGCGATTAGTTCGATATATCCAATAGTTCGATATAGCCGAACCCGCCTATAACGAACTTATCGTTACAAGTTCGCAATCCGCGGGAGCCCCCCACCCCCTCCTCAACTCCACCATCCCCGCATGCAAAAACGAACACAGTAAAGTAGCCGTTACCATACCCAAAATAATCCATTTATTGCAAGTATTAAAGCTACTTTCCCCTGACTACTTTGCAAAGAAAAAAGCGGTGATTTTTGTTTTCACTTTCGTTTTGGCGGCTTCAACTAGCATAGCATTCTCCGCACGAAACATTATTTGCACCAGTTCGAGTCCGCGTCCTCCAAAATATAAGAAGCATTGTAATAGCGCATTGATTGCCGAAAGCGCTTCATTATAAGCGTCGGACGGCTTTCACTGGCGACATCATCGGGAATGTGGGGGAGCTATTCCCACAGTTCACCGATGCTGCTGTCTTGGTCCGGACTCGCTGACTGCGCGGGTTCCGTCGTGAGTCGGAAAAAGTTACGGAAAGTGTCGGGCGTCATGTCGCTCCGTGCGAGGCGCAATGTCTAAGTCGCAACTCTTGCTCCGCGGTCGCGGCCAATCCACATCTCAATCGCCGCTCCGAGACCATGCATTTCGGCGGCCATTCTAGGCGCGAAGAGTTCGATATATGGGATGTGAACTTCGTTATAAAGAATATGTTTCCCATCTATTTCTGTAACTGAATTATTTTTGTTCGATATATAGCACAATTCGCTCTATCCGGGTTCGTTATAGCCGGGTTTGACTGTACACACGCCAGATGGTGTTAGATCTGCAAGGCAGCGTCTTTAGCTTTCGTGGGACGTTTGAAATCATGGGAACTCCGTGACCGATGGCCTACACCGCCGTTTAGTTTCGTTTCGTTATGGCTAATTTGTTTTGTCGCGACCACACGCACGCAACGTGCACACACACTCGGAGGCATGCTTTGCAACAAGCGTGCCAAGGCAGATTGGTGCGACGTACACTACGCTTGCCAGCAGCCTTCCGTTACGCTCTCGAATAAGCACCGTTGCTGATGTTCTTGGAACAAAATTCTTCCGTTGGAGAACGGCGATACAATGACGCCTGGTCTCCGCGTCGCGCTCACTGGACCGAAAGTGGTGCATTGCGAAAGGTCATACTCGCGGACAATCTTTGTGGAGTTGATGCCAATGCTACTCGCATGGCGATTCGCCCCCACAACGATCGCGGCTGGTACATCCGACTACGCCACAAGTTTTTCCCTCGACTTCCACATTTTCTGACTGCGCGCTTCGCTGAGAACCATGGCAGCCTAAAGCGTGAGCCGTATGGAGCGTTTCTGCATGCGATTCGTGCATGTCGGCGTTGCGCGCGTGATATTTTCACGCCCGGGTCGACGATATCCCGCCCGCGGCAGCATACCTCGGCCAGAAAATGAAGCGCAACGCCCGCGACAGTGGGGTACCTCCCCGACCTGTGCCATTGGGGAGGCGCGCTCTTCATTTCGGCAGTTTGGAAATGCTCCAGACATCCGGCTGGCCCCGCTGAAGATGTTTAGGCTTACCACGGGGGGGGGGGGGGGGGGGGATATTTTATTGGCGCTTTCCTTAGCGGCGCAGATGATGCTTTAGAGTTCCGTTTGCGGTTTGCGCCAGCATTATGGGCTGGTTTACTGCACAAGCAACTTCAATTGTTCCTTCAGTGGCATCTTAAAGAGCGGTGAGAAGCGGTCGGTCGAGCTACCCGCTCCACTTTGCGGCCGCCATGTTGCCGCCGCCTGTCTCCTCGTCGCGCCGCGTGCAGCATGCGAGCAGTATTCCGGACAGCGTCAGCGTGCCAGTATCGTGCGCGGTGCGTTTGGCGCGAGCAAAAAACGCTCCATGCGGTTCACGCTTACGGCGCAATCCGAACCCACCCCGTGTTAAAGGCCAGTAATGGCGAGTGCGTCGCTAGCTTCCCTTGTTGAAGGTCAGCGCAAGTCGTCGCTGTAAACGGTCTATAACCTATATATTCAGCCCTGGTCACATTCTGGCGAAGCATCTACAATGTTTGAGAATCTTGTATGTGCGACAGGCGGCGAACGATTAAAGCGACTGCAAATCGGCTGTGCTCTGATATTGGCGCTTTATTGCGTTCGCTCATGCCTCTTAAATGTTTTACCGTCTCCCCAATTGCGTCACTGTAGCGAGAAATTACGGTATCATGTAATTTCTTCTATTAAATGCAGAGCATTTCTTAGCCTCGCCTCTTCCTGCGTCGGACGGCGTCCACAGCTCCGCGTCCGCAGCAGGTGCGCCTCTCCTCCTTCCCTCCTTTCTCTCTCAACAGCAAGCTGGCGTGCGCATGCGTCGTAGTCAGCCGTTCGCTCCGTCGCGGGTCTCGGCGTAACAGGTGCGGTGATAGCAGCGCGGTTTGGGCGTGGAAGGGCGCGCGCTGCGTGAAGGCGCGCTCTCCCCCCCCCCCCACGTACTGCTCTCCCTCTACTGCGCGCGCTGCAAATATAAAGCGGCTTACGGTCGCTCGTGCTTCAGTCACTGCGTTGCTCCTTCCTTCCTTGGTTGACGCTCGCTCCACCCTAACGCGACTTTACTCTCCTCTCTCTACCCCAAACCAACACCAACGCAACTACGACCCAACTACCCACCCCAACGCGACTTTACGCGGCGGGTAACGACCCCCAATGCTCTGCATTTACTCGTGTTCCCTCGCGGGAAGGCGCGGAATTTTTGTATGTCCTCAGTGTTGAAGTAGCAGTAAGTGAGTTACCGAAGGCTAGATCTTTAAACGTGGCATCCAGTATTGTAACCAGTCGAAGGGCCGCCGCTTGTACGTACCGCAAATTACCCGCTGCTGATAAGTAATAAACGTGTAAAACTTCAGCAAAGCTGAACGTTTCATTTGCGACGTGGGTGTTATAATACTTTGACGAATAGAATGTCGCGGACCGCTGTGGGCGCATTTATGTACTAAAATGAAAAATTCGTCTCCTGTGCGGTGCGATTACACTCTCCAGGTATGTCAAATCGGAAGAATATAGTTCGTAACAAGGTGTCCCAGCTATGATGCACGAAGATTTCAAAAAGAACAATGGCGTTGCTCGAACAAAACGCACTTATTGATGTTTCTCAAAAGTGGAGTAGTGGCCCGTAATATTTTCGTTAATGAGATTTAAGTAATTATAATTGTTTATCTAACTGGACAAGTACTGCCTAACCATTGCAGTGACAATGAAACACCTGCAGGTGCCCAGGAGAAGAATCTAACTCCGCCATTTTCATCGACGAACTAATTGCCTACTTATTTATTCCGACTGATAAAGAAACTCCGCGAAACATGAAAAAAAAAAAAATCGCGCCAATCCACCCCGTGAATGTGGTTGGAAAGCAAAGCTGTAAACGGCACCCATAACGATTGCCCATGCGACGTCACTTAAATTCACTCACATCGCTCTACAAATAGCGAAACCAGAGAGAAGTGAAATGCCACTTAACCACATCATTTATTACTTCAAGAGATATCTTGTTAAGGTTAATCAATGCATGAAGCATGAACAGTGTTTGGTTGAGTTGTATTGGTGTAGCACCAGAGTGGAAACTTTTTTATATAAAATTAAAGTAAGCTCAAACCCGGTGTTCGACGATCTGTCTTCTCCGTCTCTGCGCCGCGGACGGAGGTGACGAGATTTGCGGCAAAGAAGGAGGAGGAGGAAGTAGTACTTCTGTTCAGATTTCTGAACGTCCCAGAGTGCAGCCCTGGGGAGTGATTCCTACTTCTGTGGGGCCCATATGCAGTACGCGCTGCCTGTGTTCTGTCCACCCACTGAAGCTGGGTAGGTATGAGAGGGCCTGGACAGCAGCATCTCCCATTGCTCTTGTTGGGTAGTTGACGGAAAGAGAGGAGGGTGCTCAGGGCTAAAGTCGCACACCAATATTACGGGGATGAGTGTTCCTACTTCTGAGCAAAATTTACATTCACCGTCGTAGCGATTTGGATACATTAAGTGAAGACGCGTAGGCTGTGGGACGCAGCCCGGATTGTATGAGCCGTACGGTAGTTTGTTGTTCTCTGGAAAGGTCAGGATAAGGCGAAGGTACGGTCTGTCTCAGAAGGCGATAATGCTGGGTCATCGCCCTGAACGTGACAAGCCGGTGACTGTCCTCGTGCAGCTCCATAGCACGGGAGGTAAAAGAGCAGGCTTGTTGGGTGGGCGTACTTGTTGCCCTCCATTGAAGCGTGAGGGGGTGTCCAGATGAGCTGAATGTAACCGTTTGGGAGGGGTTTTTTAGCACGCGCAGTGCAGGTCAGGACACCCAACCCTATTGGTAAATCCAGTAGGCTTGCTGGGAATCGATGACTGCCCTCAGAACCCCTGGTTGAGCGAGAGCCAAGTTGACGGCTGCCTCTTCTGCTGCCGTCATTTCTTGGGTCCTAAGCGAGGTACACACAAGGAGGTTGGTTCTGGAGGTAGCCACGATGATGGCGTATTGCTGCCCTCGATGTTTGGAGGCGTCTGTGATAGATAACTGCATGATCCCCACCGAGGGGTGGTGTCAGCGCTTGAGGCCCGTGCTTTTCGGGGACCCTCGTCATGTGAGGGTTTCATATTTCTAAGCAAACGGAGAATCTTTAGTTTTAGCGGCCAAGAGTCTGGAGAGTACGTTCAAGCGGAGTGACATTCTGGGCTGCCTAGCCAGTCTGGTGAAGCATGCGGTTACCCATCACAGTTCTGAGTCAGACCTTCTGGTTAAAAAGATGGCCTTCTATCAGCTTTTCCACCGTGTTGTGGAGCCCCGTTCTAAGCAGCCTCTGCGTGGACGCACTCATGAGAAGACCAATGGCCCTGCTCGACCGCCTTTCTAATCATTATATAAAGCACCTCTATGTCTTCCTTGTCGAGAAGAAGACAGGTGGTTTACGTAAGTAACTCTCGAGAGGACAAAAGCTTCAATTAATTGAAAGGTACCGGATTCCTTTAGGCCTCGCTTTTTGGGGGCAACTCGCCTGATCATGTGTATTATTTGATTAATGCTGTTTTTGAGGCGCTGCAAGGAGACGTCACTCTTGGTGTTAGCCTCGAAATGTAGGCCCAGGATCTTGATGCTGGTGCTTGAAGTGATGGCCTGGCCGTCAGGGAGTATTTGAATGTATTCCTTGATTTGGCGTGAGGGCGGACGACAAGGAGCTGTGATTGTTTACGTGAACACTGGAGGCCACAGGCTTGAGCACATTGGCGTACTAGAAGGGAGATGTCATGCATTGGTGTGAGCTTCCTTTAAATTTGGTAACTCTTAGCACATGAGCAAGGTGCGCAAAGGGCCGCTAGACGGGCGTGAGTGGTCGCGTGACGCTTTCACGTGGCATTCAGCGAGAACGCCAGGGGTAAACCCGTAGATGTGCTTGGTGAGTACACGCCTGTCTCCAGAGTATTTGCGTGTGCTCGTAGCTAAATCGGTAAGACAACGGGCTCTCGCTTTGTTAGTTTATTAGTACCAGGTTCGATTCCCGGCGGTTCAGTTAACACTTTTATTTGTTCGCTGGAGTTTCCTGGTGACACCAACGGTCGCGAAAGAACCCTTGGGTGGTAGAGGTAAAAAGCTTTGCTTTAAAAGGCCACCTGATGGCGCTTCCGTGCGCAATAGGGCCCTCGATTCACGCGTCCGGCGCTTGATCGAAGCACCCTAGTGCGCATCACAAGCCGGCGCCCCTCAAATAGCTGATTCAAGCCAACTGCTTTGCGCAGTCCAAGGTGATAAGGGCAACTGCTTTGCCCTTATCAAGGTGATGCGCTGTCTCAGCGCATCACCTTGATAAGGGCATGCATGGAAGGAGAGCCAACAGCAAGGGTCGCGGGACGCGTGTAGGAGGATAAGCAACAACTCGGTGGCGATTGCTTCCGTGTCTATTTTCTTTATTTCATTCTGCATAACTCAGACTCAGCCTCTTTAAGGGCATTGGTTTACGATGCGCGCGGGAGCGCCGTAACGTGGTATTTTTCATATTTCGCGGGGTTTGTTTATCAGTCAGAATAAATAAGTACGCAATTATATCGCTCTTAAAAAAATACCGAAGTTGGATTCGTCTCGTGGGTATATACGTGCCTCATTGACACTTCAATGATTAGGGCAGCACTTCTAGAGTTACATAATTATAATAAATAATTCAAATCTCATTAACGAAACAATTACTGGCTGCTACTCCACTGCACTGGAAGCATTGCGCGCTAGGTTTTGATCGAGTAACACCATTGCTCTTTTTTTAATCTGGGTCACCCCGTGCACAAAGGCCAAAGAATACTCTTGTTTGGAGTACAAGGCAGTTAACTCCCTACCGATGCAATCTGTCTCCAAGTCGACCATATCTTACAATACACTAAATCAGTAACCACAGCTGAAGCACCACCTCCGGGGTATTTGCGTTTGCTCTATTATTGTAGTTGGTTGACATGCGTTGTGACGAAAAATAAGTGAATGGGGATATATCTGGCTAAAGCCGAGTTCCGGTTAATATAGCAATAGAAGACAGAAACGCTACAATGCAACTCATTCGTATCCGTCTTTCGGCCAGAATATTTTGATGGTAGAAGTGTGATGGTGCCCATATATGCGTCAAGCCTTTCCTTTCAACTCGTACAGGTGCGGAACGTTTTCATCCTTGATTCCATCGGATGCCTTGAGTGGACCAGAATGTGGATATGTGGGTGACCATGTAAGCGGAGGATGTTCGGCCAACTCTCGGTAGAGCTAAAAAATTCCCCGCATTTCCCCGAGGGGAAGAATGTGAAAGTGCGAATGCACGAGTTGAATTTGCGCGGTTCGGTAATGTTCGCGAAAGAGAGATCACACACACACACACAACTACAAAGAAAGAAAGATGCATTTATTCACAGACACCTATTTGTGTTGTCGTTGTACTTGATTGCTAGAGCGGATCTCAGCTTTGAAATTTCGTGTCAGTACTCCTTTAAGCAGGTGCATTAGCCCTTCTCACGCCCGATTCTTGGCCAATGCCCCACGTGGGTATGTGCCATGTCAGCGGCCAGGCAGCGCGCGCCCATCTCCCCCCGTTGCCAAGGAAGACGAGGAGATTCCTGGCCAATCCCCCACGTGGGTATGTGCTATGTCAGCGGCCAGGCTTCGCGCGCCCATCTCCACGTGCGCGGACATCGCCGGTGGACGCAGGTTCAGGGTCGCTTAAGAAGTGCATTGCACTTAAAACAGACCGTGAACGGACTTGTTGCACAACAAAGCATGCCGGTTTTCGTTGTTATGAAGAAGCGTGAGGGTCAGAGCTGCTTGCGGCTCCAGCATCCAGGGCACTTCAGACAGATCACTTGCCCAGAGAAAACCGGATCTATGCTTTCGGTTCAGGTAAAGCGCAAAGTGTTTACCATGCAAGCGGTGCCCGCTTTGGGGCACATGGCTGACAAAGAAGGACACGGCTTATCGCAAAGAGAGATTTTACTGAACAACAGGCTGTAAGGGGTGGGAGGTGGTGCACCAACAAAGTTGCGAAGCCGGCGCACTCCTATTCTATGCCCCAAACTTATGTCCACTACATTTCGTCGCCGAGGGATAAAATGGATGGGGGGATATAAGCTGGTGGATATGGCCATATAAAAGCGGAAGGCAAAGAGGGAAAGCAGTGGTCTCAGGGGAGCCGTTGTCCCTCGGGCCCTCCTCTGGAGCCGCCACTGTCGCGGACGTGCCAGCGCCAAAATACAGGAACCTTAAAGCAGGGGTAGTAATTTCTGGAGTAGAGATTGGACAGCGTCGCCTGATCCTCTACCTACAGCGCTCATAATATTCACAGTAATAATATTTAATGTTACCATTACGGCTAACTACGACTCTTCAGTAGAAATGGTCCCCTACAATTTGGAGTTGCTGCGAGGGAAGTGCGCAGAATGGCAGATGCTTTTTAGAGGACAAGAAATTCTGGAATAAACAATGTAAGCCTGCCTTCGCACATTGTGTCGCCGCGACGGTATTCTACCCAGCCGTGTAGCCAGAAAGACTTTTAGGGGGGCGTTATACGCCAGAGCTTCAGCTATACGCCAAAGTTTCACTAAATTTTTGGCTTTAATAAACGGACACCTTCCTTTTTTGTTTTTACATTACAGATAATTATTGAAGTGTCCAAATAGCATAGGCCAGAAATAAGGGCGAGTGGAAGGGGTAGGGGGCATGCTGCGTTCAGAAAATATGGGGTGTACTTACCCACACCCTTTGGCTACCCTCTTGATACAACCTCCTGGTAGGAGCATTACACTGTTGCACGATACATACGCGGCCTCTGTATGTGCAGAAGTGTGCGCTTCATGGAACGTGGCAGGTGAGGATCTTCTTCGACGAGTACGTCAGGCCCCTGGCGGTGGCAGGATCCGACGAGTCAACGCCCTGGTATCTTTGGTACTTCACGCGCACGTACTTCTTCCCGTACAGCGATCGGTACTATAAGGCGAAAAGACTTCGCCACTACCCCGAAACGAAGAACCGATTGCTGACGACCTATTTGGCGCTTTGTATGAGTGGCTGCGATACGCGCTTACTTGTCCGAAAAGTGTCCGTGAAGGGGTTCCACTACATGACTGACGGCGGGGAAGAACAACAGCTCTTCGAGCCTGTCCTGAACATGGCCGCCGTGTTAGACTTTATTAAAGACTGGTAAGCAAAGCTGTCACGTTGCACACGCTCTGGCGGCTGGACATTTGCGCTGGGCGTTGTGTGCTGTTGGTGATAAGAACAGATTTATAGCCGGGCAGTCAAAACACAGTGGGGAAGGGGCGGGAGCGGCTCATACGTCGTACACCGCTCGAACCTTTTCCTCCAAGCGCGAGACTTGTAGCTTCTGAGCCGCGCACGGCATCCTCCTACTGCTCAAGCATTAACGCGAATGCATCTCATCTTTCACGCGCGAAGGCGTAAACGTATGTTCCTGTATTTCAAACTCATTAGGGGAGCACGAGATGCCGGGTGGCACAATATGCGCGAGAAACGAAGACAAAAATAATAGAAAGAGTCAGTTTTGCAACCAAAGCAAATCCGTGCGAAATCCGGCTGTTTTCTTGCTTTAGGGGAGGGAATTTTCTTTCCCTATCACCTATTTTCTTTCGTTATTTTTTCTTGTAAGTGTTTAGCATGAAAATTTAAAACGAGTTCAGCTTGCCCTAGAGGTGCAAGCTGTAGAAACAGCAAAGCTGGCGGCCCCTCACCCTTGGCCGAGGATGTTCTACGTGACTGGCAGGCCGGAGCATTTTGCGCCCAGCCTTTCAAACTCTCCGAGGCTAAAACGCATCAGCACGCATTAGACCCCTCGGCCAACGGCTTCGTGAACTCTGCGTCTGTAACGCAAACTCCGCATCTGTGCTGCCCACTTCAGGCGCGAACACACTGTGAACTGGCGAGCAGTACAGGACGCGAGAAATCTCATCATGAGCGCTGGGCCGACGCCGGGCGCTCCTCACGAGGCGCATGCTCACGTGCACTCAGTATTTTTCTTTGTATTTTATTTGAGCTCCTCACGTGGCGCAAGCTTACGCGTGCTGTTTGGGGTTTCTACTGCGAAGCAGTATACCTTTACCGGCCAAGAAAACTTTCGTCTGCGCGTCAACAGGAAACTCCCAGGCTACTACTGGCTACACAAGCAAACTGGCTACACCCAGGCTACACAAACTAGTGGCACCGCCAAGGATTGAACCTCGACCCGAATAGAGAAACAGAGTGAGAGCCCGTCGTTTTTCCGCCTAAGCTACGGCCACACGTGTTCAGCATGTTGCCCGACACGCCTAATGACCTAGGCCACTCATGATTCCGTATCATCCGGCTGTGTCGGAGGATACTGCCATATCAAAGAAGATTCTACCGCAGATCTGTATGTGAATGAAGCCCTGTTTTACGTGGGATTATAATCCCTGAAGCCCGCTTCGCAGTTATAGAGAATACCATTGTACTCTAAAAAGTACAGGAGTCTCCTGTTAATCATCTTCTCAAAAAGCGTGTACGGGCAGATGTTCAAGGCAATCGGACGATACGTGCAGGCCAAAGAATGATCCTTCCAGTCGTTCAGAAAGCCACTACAACGGCTCCGTCAAGACATTGTAATGTGTAACCCGAAAGCTATATCTACTATAGGTTGTGGAAGTGTTAACAGCCCGTCTGCGTGTAGGTATTGTATCATTGTATATGTGATATTGTTTGGGCCTGAAACTGAGGGTTACACAATCTTCAGAGCATCCTACAGCTTATGAAGCGAAAACTTTGAGTTATAGGAAGTAGTTAGTAGTTGACGTTCCGTTATCTCATAACGGTTTTTTTTCGGCGGGCAGTTTGTGTTTCATAGAAAGTGGTTGTGTAATAATATGCAGAACTGAGCATGTCGGGGCGAGAGGTGTTGTGCAAATATGTTACCCTGGTCTTCAAGTGCGTCTCTTGTGCTGACCTGGGGTAGGCTATGTGTCTGCTCTCCCTAAATTGCGTATTCGTGTCCATACTTAGCATGTGCCTGTGTGTGAGTTTATTAATGTTATGAAGGAGTTCGAACTATCTTGTGTAGCTTTACGCAGCCCTCCTTGTCCAACAACCTTCGGCCCTTTGAACAAAACGATGTAATCGGATGTGGGTTACCGACAAAGGATAACCCATGCCTTGTCCTGGGCCTCTCGCGCCCCAGCTGAAGTCCTCCTTCCACAAAGGCCTCCTGAGGTTGCTCAGGGCAGCAGAGCCCTAGGGAATTGATATTTTGGTGGTGGCGACGGTGTGCGCCGTGAGGAGTTGGGTGGCCTCTTTAACATGTAGGTATTCTCTTGATGTGTGGTGTAGTTTGGATTAATCTTTGAATTTACTCCAGTTAGCTGTTCCTTTGTTAATCTTTGTTTGCGAACGTGAACTGCTGCGGCTTTTACATAGGTATGTTATTGCAGTTCGGAAGTGGACACTACCGTACCAGTTAGTGGAAACATTCAACTGAATCGATATTGAAAGAGAACTGCAGAGCCAATATCTACGTCGAGGTGTAACTATGTGTTGTGTCCTATATTATGTTCTTTGGGCTTGGTTTGTAGAATAGCCATGCTTAATTAGATGTTAGGAATTGGTATATAAGGCGACCGCGGTCATCTGTGCGGGTACATCCCAAAAAGGGGTGTTCGCATTCAGGTCGCCTATGCAGTTGAAATGTACGGTTAGCTCGAATCCCTCGAAATTGGAGCTCTAGAGCTGGAAGTTCGGAGGGATGTACAAAGAGCATGCCTTTATAAACCTATTGAAGATTACGGTTTTAAATAGCAACAGCCACAAGAACGGTGTGTAATTGTGTAGTGTGATACGCCAACAGTGTTGGGACATTGACGGCCACACCACTTGAACAGGGGGCGCCGTCAAAACAGCACACGACGAAAGGGCACGCAACAGAAGAGCACCGACATAACAGCACGGCGTCAAAAGAGCACGCGAAAAACAGCACGCGACAGAACAGCACGGCGTCAAAATCGCACACGACGGAAGAGCACATCGACAAAACAGCACAGCGCCATGCTGTTTTGTCGTGTGCTGTTTTGTCGCCGTGCTATTCTGTCGCGTGCGCTTTTGTCGCAGCGCTGTTTTGTCGCTGTGCTATTCTGTCGTGTGCGCTTTTGAGGCGTGCCTTTCTGACGCTGTGCTGTTCTGTCGCGTGCTGTTTTGTCGCGTGCCCTTTTGACGCCGTGCTGTTATGTCGGTGCTCTTTTCTCGCGTACCCTTTCGTCGCGTGCTGTTATGTCGGTATATTCTTGAACAGGTACCACAACCTTCCTGTCCTTCCTAAATACCATGCAACTATTCAAGAAATTTGTGCCTCTGGGGCTTAAATGTGTTTCTTGGGGAGACATCACACCTGGCTGATAGGAACGCAACATCTCATAGACGTCCTCAAGACATTTAAGGAGACCTGTACAGTTCAATTGGATGACATTTCCTCTTCCCATTATGAATATCTACGATCTACTGGAGTGTGTGGGCATGTTGATGCTTTGTCTTCGGGGCTTGTATTCACGGAGGGGACTTTTTGTGGGCCTTCCTGTTGCCTTGGATGTCGCACCTGGTTTTTGGCGCTGCAATGTAGGCAGGTACGGCCTGACCTCCTTCTCATCACCAGATGTTGTTGCCCAGCACACTGGGCTTCCTAGACTGGATGCAGCACCGTTTTGTGCGCTCTCCAATTCAGACCCTACCGCCGAGGGTGTCCCGGGTGCCACAGAAGCACAGGTGTTGTGGCGACGGTTGAAGCCGGTGCGGTTCCATCTGTCCATTTCCTCAAAGCCTGAGGTATGCTGGAGGCCTCTGAGGTGAAAACAGAAGGACCTCTCTTCCGCGTGGGCTGCCACCTCAACAACTGCCGTTCGGACAAGTGGTGTGGATGGTGCGTTGGGCTACTTAAGGCAGCTCGGGGGGAGTGACAAGTTTGGCTCACAGCACTGAGTTCCTGCCAAATCATACGCCTCTCCGCCTCCCGGTGAGCCTTGTCTGTCTACCTCAACAGGGGAAAGAGGTGAGCCTCTTTCGCCACAGCTGGGGAAGTTTATGTTTTCTGTTGGCTTTAGGTTTCTGACCTTTTCACAAGTGCGACTGTGTGCTGCGAGTGGTAGTGGTCCTTAGCCGTATGAGCAGGCGACATCGAAACTGCCGTTTTCGCTAAGATGATCATGCCGGGCGGGTTTTGGCGCATGTTGTTATACCGCGGCAGGAGTTGGTGCCATGCCCTAACTGCTGACACTTAAAACTGCCACCGCGGGATCGGCATGTACGGCTGGACAGAACACCTAATGAAACCTGCGTTTATATGCTCGGGGAGTGCGCAGCCGGCGAAAAGTCAGGATTAGGTGTTTGGTGGACATTTTTTGTTGCGTCTTATAACGATGAGCATTACCGCTGTAACCCCTTTTATGCCCTCTAGGAGATCGGTGTCTGCCTTGATTACGAAATCTGGCGCAGACATTACAACCTGGCAGCTGTTGATGATGCGGTGGGGTGCGACTGAAATTCATGACCGCCATGTTGGTTTGGCTGAGTAGAGTTGTGGCCTACTGCCTCCGGTTTGGCATCATATACGGCCTCACCAGAACTAATTTATTGGCATTGTATTTCCTGACAGGAATGCTTGCAACAAACGTAGGGATTTTGAGTAGAAGGAGCTTCGGTTTGGCCAAATATTCATTATCAAAAGCGGGGGTTGTTGTGTGGTTTCGGGATGGGGATAGTTGGAAGGAATAGAAAAGGTACTTCACTGCTGCCCCTTTCTCATGGGTCCGTCACGCTTGGCGGAGGGGGGGGGGGGGAGGTTTACCATATGGCGTACAAATAAGCAAAACAACAAGGGTACTCCCTTGCGAAGTTTACCCTGATGCCGAGGCAGGTACCGGAGTTCCCTGTCGGGTAAACAGACAGGGACCCGATCCCCCAGAACTTCACCACCGCTCAGCCGGCCACGGTTCGTGGTTTGCGGCCACAGTACGGAGTATGGTGGCTGAAGGTAGACGTTGTTGCAATATCGTCTCCTTGAATACTCAAGGTGCTCCGTAGGGGGCTCTGGGGACTGCTTCGGACAAATGACAAAGAACGAAAATCGAATAAAGAGGAGCAATGTCATGTGCAGATCGAGTAATCTTTTATGACGTACTGTCAGGTTTTGCCTCGACAGCACGTGAGCAGTCTTAAGTGCTGGAAGCAATTTTATTGCGAAGCAGTATACTTCTATCCCCCGAAGCACATTTTCATGGCGATGTCAGTAGAAAACAGTCATCATTAAGGAAAGCGGCACATACCTAACCACGGGGGACTGCCATACCGGTGACAAAACGGTAGCGTAAGCTACTATGAGTAAAAGTACGCAATAGTACAGAATTGAAAGCATTGAAGTCACCGCCCTTTTATATATAAATAGGGAGACCGTTATTGCCTTTCCCTTACTTCATTCGAGTCCAACCTAGGTAGACCACAGTAAGTAAAGACGCGAAAAGACAATCCAGGAGAAGAAAAACAATTTTGTGAACATCGTTCTCAGTAAAAGAAAGTGTGGTTGAGTAAATTTCACTTGTTTGTTTGTTTCACTCATTCTAGACCCACTTGTGTGAATTCAAGTGACGTTGCATGGGTAATCGTTATGGGCGCCATTTATAGCTTCGCAGTACAACCACGTTCAGACCGTGAATTGGAGCTACATTTTTTGTACCCCGTGGACAAAAAATCGTACTATACTATAAAGTCGTACCATACCATAACCCGCCGAGCCGCACGTACCAGCACAGGTGTACTGACTCACCCGTTTACCTAGAATTCTCTTGAATGTAGACGTAGCCCCACGCCTCACGTAGCCCCACTCATGTGCAACTATGTTGGCAACTGCCCGCACCCTGGAATGTACTGAAATATAGGTTGCTTAGCTTGCCGTTTGGCTCAATGTTAGAACGGCCAAACGGTAAGGCTGCTTAGCGGCCATATTGTCTGAGAGACAAACATGCCATCGGCCTTGTGCCGCTGGTGGAAGAGTGCGAGAACGACGACTCTATCCGGCCCCGGACTAATGCTGCTGTTTACCACAACGCTCCCAGCTTATTCTGACTTGTAAATAGCTGTAAATAAACGCGTCCTGGTCACGTAACATCCTTGGTGGAGGGTGGTGGTTCATTGACCGTCCAGGACCCGAGCTTTACCCTTCATCGGCTCAAGAAGCGGTCTCATCCTGCACTTGATTACGTCGGCCCGCGCTGATCCGTGGTACCTTGCCGTGGCAGGGCACTACTACCTTACCAGTGCGGGGTTCGTCCATCTGCGGTGGATTAGCGTGCGCCTCATATCGGGTTCTTTCCTTATGCACTGGTGTGCGTAAACAGGTGTATTTTAACGGTAAACACTCAAGTGCCGTATGCGAGGAAAAAGCGCTTTTGACACTGTTAGTGGGTGTTGTATGGTCATCAAAATGGTCTCTGCTGTAGGCAGTAAAGAAAAGCCCGCGGGATCAGATTGTTTCTGAGCCCGTGCCGCACAGCCACAACCCAGTGCTCAGACAAGTGTGATATCTCCACACACTCAGGTGTGGAACACGTTGTCGTTGTTCCTTTCTGCCGCGGCACTTAGACACTTGAATCATCAAAGTCCAAGTACGATTAAGAAGTTTGCCTGCCTGGTTCATCGGATTCTGACCGGAAGCGTCAAAGTTGTAGAATAGTCCGTTACGCGATATCAAAACGTGGTATCACGGGGAATAGTAAATCACAAACGTGTTGTTTATTGACAAAACAGAAATAGCACTGCAGCGGCGGCGGCTATACATTTATAGACATTTTGTGTCATTGGACGATCGTCGTAACACCGTGAATGTTTCGTAGCGGACGCTGCACCACTTTGACAGGTGGTGACACAAAAAGACACCGCGTGTGTGTTTCCTTCTGGGTGGCGCCAGATAGGTGTGTTAGTGTGTACGTCCAGCTTGAGGTTCACTGGGCCTAGCATATTCCAACAACGTTGTTGCAACACGGGGCACGTGTGGATTGTGTCCTTCCAGCGGTCCACCAGGAGCGGAACCCACAAGCAGCAACAGCAAAGCGGCCCCCGTTCTGCGTAGAGCAAATAAATGCTTACTGCGAGTACATACTACAGTTTCAGTGTGTCTATGTTATCAGTTCATATTTAAAACGGAAAAGACATTGCACAGTATTTATGGCAGAGGTTTAGCCAACGCACATTTCTTTGAGGCAATGTCTAGTATAGGAGATTCATTTCTATTTCTAAGTACTCGGCTCGAGAATGTTAGATTTGCGTAGAGAGGTCCCCCCATCTTCCTAATAAGATAATCGCTGAGGTGGCTCCCATTTTATACGACTTTACCAAAGGTCGTAACAAAGTACTTGAATATTTAGGCTGGCTCACGTGAAATCCATTTCTAGGGGTGGGGTAATGTAAAACACAAAACCGCGCCAACTTCTGCAGAAGAGAGGGGCAAATGGTCGAGTTGGTGTGTTTGACGTAATACAAATTCGCGCACAGAACAAAAGACAAAGTTGAAATGTGCAGTGGAGAATACAAAACAGCTAAGTTAACCAAAAAAATTGCCAAGGCAGATTGAAACGTATAACTGGAGAGCAAAAATGAAGGCTAAAACGTCGTTAGAGATGTAGAGGGCTGAGAAATTGAACGTCAGAAAGAAAAATTTCTACGATAATTCCAAGGTCAGTGCTTTGCTTTTTGAGGCAGAGAAGCTTGCTTGCGAACTAAGAGCTTTGTGGAGAAAGTAACCACAAAATGATGGGGTTATGCGTCGTCTGCGGAAAGAAATAGAAACTATGCGGCGCATAGTGTTAGAATGTGAGGGTATCCATCCAAATCTACATGAGGAAAATATTCGGCTTTAAGAAGCCATAAGAATTATGGGTAGCACAGAGGAAATTAACTTCAAGGCTTTCTAGGAGACGAAAAGAAGATTAGAATGCGGGTTGACGAAACACACAGAGGGGATTATTGCCAAGTAAAGTTACCACCTGTAACAGAAAAAAAAGTATTTGGTGCTAATAAGCGTTTTGTGCCTGCCCTAAGCAGCCCTAGTATTAAACCAACAGTATAAAACATAAGTATATCAGATCCTTTTTGGTAGGATGACATATCATCACCCCGCTACAAAGGGGAAACCAATAGCATTCATCATCATAATCGTGCAAATCGCTATCATAAAACTTCCAGATGGGTTGGCTAGAGTTCTCATAGTTCGATGCGCCACGACAAACACGGACGGCGAACACAGAGCCCAGATGACACGCGCTAACTTTAAACAAATTTGTGCTCTAGTCTGAATAACTTTGAAGACATTTGTACTGTATCTAGACACCCGCTTATAATTTTTTAGAATCGGCAATCTTGCGGTTATTTTTCTCTTGCTGTTTTAGGTAGATTGATGACTCCTGACTCGTTTTAAAGACATTTGACTCCGCTGAGCTACCTTGCTGGTAAGAAGAGAGGTTTTTTATTCAACCGGGGAAACAGCTTACTCTTCACCCACGGCGTGAGTGTTCCCATGAACTCCATGTTTTAGACACTATCACAGGACTTTCTGAGACCATATTTGGTGGCTAGGCACCACCAGGGGCGAAAATAAACTGCTGTCGTATGAATCGGTCGAGCCGGGCATTCTAACAGGTCAAAATTGCAATCCTTCACGAACTCTGTGAATCTAGCTTACAGGAACCAGCACCCTCAGCAGATCCGATTCGTCGCCGGGCCTTCACTGGGCGGGTTTTTCTATTCCACTGTCGTCTCAGTGTGGTAAAAACATTGCTCTCAAAATAGAGAAAGCAGAAGAAGGGCAAGGCAGCTTGTTTTAAATGAAAAAAAAAAACAGATGTCATGCCGTACATGTCAGACTTTCCTACACACATGAATGAAAACGTTGCAAAGTGCTGCGGGAATCACCCTGACATTTTCTTTTCCGTGTAAACTTGCAGGCTCTCTGATCGCGCGTAGCGTGGGAACGCAGAAGAAAGCCTGTCGAAAAAAAAATACACTCAAATCGGCAAGGCCATTTGGCTGACGGTGTTGCCTACGACGTTCCGCTATCATGCGCCAGGGTTATGCTGAGCAAACGCACCGTTGCGCCGACGAGAGAAGCAAGGATCACAAATGCCTATTAGAAAACATCACGGCCTGTGGTTTCCTACCCTCTTGGTACGACCGCGGTTGTGAGCCCCGGTTTAATGAAGTCAAAATACTGAATACCGTACAGCAAAAAAAGCGAGGCATTGAAGTTATGTGAAGCGTAGTGTATCAGAAAGATCGCAAGCTATAGCGAGAGGGATACGTCGATATCATGGTAGTATATCGAAATGTGCTTTCATGATCTGTGCTGAGAATAGTCACATGGTTACTGCGTTTGTGGTTTGTTGATCTCTTTTTTGTCCTTCGAATTTCTGCAAGAATATCAGCGCATGTCTAGTGTCAGAAAGTAGCTGGAAGTTATCGCCTTTCCTGTCTACCCTTTGTACGGCGTCCACATTTTAAAGCGAACGCTTTCTGATTTGAGACGGTGGAGGTGTGTCAACAAAATCCTCCATCTCCCCATTGACCTGTTGGTCAACCGAACGGCTCCGATGAAAACTCTGAACACATGGCGCATGCGTGACACTGGCCTTCTATTGTGCCAAACGGTTTCAAGAAAATTGCAAGAAAGAAACGCTTTTCGATGATACCATACACGAATCAATTCTGAAGGAGGAATACTGTAGTATACCTTTATTTTATAAACCGGGTATCGAGATATACTAAGGTCTTTTGTAGATTCGTTCAATTAGTGCGGGAAAAAATGGTCACCCGGGTTTCTTGTTCGTTTTACATTTGGGTCACTGAAACGTGATCAATAGGACGCACTTCTAGCTTTCGTGCTTATCTCAGATTTATTTTGGAAGGGATGATGAAGTTCGTTTAGTTGGGCTTCAAACCAAGAATCCATGCTGCCAGCAGACTCTCATTGAAGCCCAAAACATAAAACCTGGACTTTTGTGTATTCATGGCGCTCAACCAACAAGAAGACCCCCGAAGGCACCTATATCCTTTTTAATAACAGTGAAAAGGCTGCTCCACTTTTTGCTTCTTTTAAAAGAGTTAAAAAAGTTTTCCCCAAGCCGCGCGAAAAACATTTTTTCGTGAAGACCTTTTTGGGAAGCGCCACCAAGAGGCTGTCTGTTCAGCAACACTAAACAGACATCAAGATAACAATAATTGTATTGCGATCCTTTCACTTTGTCACAGACGTCTTATCAGGCCTTTTATTTAGTCGGTCGGGCATCCACCATCGCATTTTCCCCGGCGGGGACTGCCATTTTACCGTCGCTGTTTCCTCGCGTCGGACACCTCAGCCACCCGGTATTTCTTAATATGTCTGGTTTTCTTTCCTTCGTCGTCGTTCCCGACGCGTCATTGTGACACAACAGCGATTTTCTAGCACGCATTGCATTGGACGACGGTTGCGCGCACATTGAGCGAATGTTTTACGCACTTTTTGCGTTCCTGCTTTCTTAAACTTTCTTTTAAAAGGGATGGTAGATTTTTTTGTTACCAACAATTTTCATGGGTTGCTACAATATCGGCAATTGACATCTTGTCACTTGCGCCACATAGACGATTAGTTTGTTTGGGCTTTATTACTTTCGTTCTTTGTGTAGGGGCCATGGCTTTACTCATAATAATCATCCCTGTTGGTATCTCGGTCAGGACGGCAAACGCTTACCAAAATTGAATGTTACGAGCAGAGGTCATGATCAGCATGACATCTTTCTCAATAGAAATGAAGCCCTTAACCACCACGTTATTTGCGACAAACACCAGCGCAACGCGTCTATTAAGGTGAACAAAATGGGCTATAAGTACAGACATCGGACAATTGCATAAATATAGTTAGCAATATCTAGACATCCTGTGCGGAAAGACGGGGGTTGAATGCCACCCGCAATGGCTGTTTTGTTTTATTGAGGCTAGAAACAAGACCTTTATTGTTCTGCGTAACCGACGTAGATTAAAAGGATCTACAACCCTTCAAAGCGCATTTTCACATTTATCTTTGTGTCTGGAGACGTTTTAAAAGCAATGAGTGTGGCCAGCACAGAGCGGCGCAACGAAACTTATTTGTCGACTCAGAAACACCTTCCGTTTTCCGTTTTAACAGCGGAGTTCGTTGGAACCTAATTTACAGCCTGAAGTTCGGTGTTGCCGAAACATCCCCGACAGGAGCGCTATGGTGCAGCTGCCACTAGGGTTTCGCAATACCCGTTTGACAAAGGAAGGACACGTGATAACGGTCGCCCCAGCAGCCGAGAGGAGCGAGGAAGACACGTCATAGCGTGCGCTCTTCAGTTCGTTCGTAGAAGACCCGTACGTCGTGTCGCCGTGCGCCTGCTCTAGTATCTTAGAAGAGCTATCCGCGCGGGAATTAGTCGCACTATTTGCTCGGAGTGAGAACGAGATGTGACAGCCTTCGTCTCAGTTCATTGCCAAAAAGCCGCCACTCGGCGTGTCGTCGTGCTAATGGGCAGAGTAACGGTATTATCGGCTCGTCGCCGTCTCCTAGCAGCATTGCTTGCATCCACACGCATACAATTTCTTGGACACAAACGATGACGACGACAAGCACTATGGAAAATAAATACTGAAACTTTACTGTGGTTGTCGATGCTTGCATACACTTCCTCAATCAAGTCTTGCGCGTGAGTGCAAGCTTTCCCGATTTTATTTTGTTTGTTGTTGAATGTTTAACGCGGCCATAGTATGGGTTTAGTGCTGCCCGTAATACGTTAGCCGCTAACACGAGCTCAATGCTCGAATGACGTATTCCAGCACTAAAAAACGACTAGTCTCGGAATAAACTTTTTTGAGCAAGTTTTTAAATGATCTGGCTGGCTCACAGCAGTAACATTTGGCTTAGGTAGTGTGCGACCCCCTTTAATATGTACTAGACATGTTGGTTTACTTCGTTCCTAAAGAATCCCACATATATAACAAAAGCTAAAAAACGTGTAGCGGGGTTCCTTCAAATATCATCAGGTGGCCGAAGATATTAAGAGAGCGAAACCTCTGCCTTAATAATAGACAAAATAAATAAATTTAACACCGTTTAGAAGGTTCCCAAAATAACTACTACTTCAGTTTCCTTTTTCCATGCTGGAAAACCGCAGAATAATTTTTTCGGTTTCACAACATCCCCAATATTTATGCATTCATAAACATTACTCATCTTGTCGTTTGGTTTGCCGGCGAAGTTACTCTTCCATTTTTTACTTAATTTTGTTATTGGTGCATAACACCACCCGACATTAGTTACTGCCTACGCCACCGGCAGAAACAATGCTGGCGGCGGTTAGCGTAAAGGGGTACCTAAGCCTCTCGCAATCAAAGGACACAACAGTAGGTAGACGTCTGTAGCATCAGGCTTAATAAAGCGTGTGCCGAAACTTTGTGTAATTGTCGTTTACGTTTCTTCACATTTTCAGGATGTATACGTGCCCCACCGACAGGCTGTTTGATGGGTAAATTTCGTGTATAAAATTCTCATAGGTCGTGTTCCTTACATAATCCGGAATAAGCCCGCACTGAGAGGCGCTGCCTAAACTGCGTGGTGCCACCACTACCGGTATGCGCACAAATATGCTCACTGCAGCTATTCCACATCTTTGTGGTATGGAAAAAGGTTGCGAAACATTGCGTTTTTGCATGCGGGTCTGCGCGCGTGTTTGCGCGCGTATTTGCGCGTATAGAAGTTCCGGCTTCTACATAGCATGTAAATTAAATACGTCCTTTTAAGTTGAAGCTTTCTATCTCCAGTAATGGCGGTGACGTACCAGTAAAATACCCTTGGTAGTTGTGGTTTAAACATTGGCTTTGGTTCATGTTGCACAGGAGAAATCTTCGCCTTCTAACCATATTTCCGCTGAGAGGGGACCTTCGATATTTACAAAGCGCACACATAAAAATCTAAGTCAAACTCAGCCGTCAGTGTTTTGAATTTATCTCGTTTCCAGAAGCAAATACTGCGCCCAAAGAAAAACTCTTACTAAGCTGTGGTGGTCACCTGAGCTTTTGCTCTAGTTGCGTTACAATCTGACAAGAGAAGGCATGGTAATGACGTTACTCACAAGAAGCAGAAAAGCACCATCATTAGACATGTGCATGTACCAGCCTCCTTGCGTGTGTTGGTCATGACGACGCTTCCGCAGGATCTGCAAAGCACCGTCTGGGGATAGGGGCCCGTCGGTACGTTGGATATAGGCCGGCAGGGATCAGTGGAATTGGTTGCATGGCTACCGGTGGCTCGCGCTGATGCACCGGATGCAGAACGTAGGCTTGCTGGGCCAACGACATATTCTTTCGTTTCCAGGTTGCAACGAACGCTGCGAAAGCGGCCGCCGCGTTAGCAGTAGCCGTAAGTACGCTGTCTAGGAAGCGGAGCCCTGCAGTATTGGTTGTTAATCGCCTGGCTAGTATGCTCACATCTCACCACTGTTTATGATGATGATTAGAACATTAACGATGTGGCAGTAAAGGCGATGATCATGTCGATTGTATGTTAAAGCACATGTGGAGGGTGGGGAAGGAAAAAATGACGCGTAGTTGTTGGGGATTGGCGGAAACCGGAGAATTTTGTTTTCAACCCCGATATTCCCATCTCTTGCACCCACAATAGAGTGCACAGACATTTGTTGTGTCCGTGGGCCGGATAAATTTTGTATTACTGTGGTAAGGTCATCCAAGAGACGAAAACGAGCAAAAAACATCCTTTTTTTCGAATGGAGCCCACTCTCAACGCAACGTCCGCGGTTGATATTCAGAGATTTCTAACAATTTCTCATGAAATAAGTATTGTTTAAAATTGTTTATTTGCTTACCCTTTATTGCACAAAAATATTTATTTTAAAAATTAAAAGAAATGAGCGTCATCCGCTTGCACGTCACGTTTTTTATGGATGTCTGCATTTCACGGTGAACGGGCAATCACAGTTTTAGTTATTGAGTGAAAAAAGTTTTTGTCATTTCTTAAAAGCGGGGAAAGTGCTTGGTCCCTGTTTAGTGCTATTTTTCAACAAATACATGATGCAAGGGCTTTAGTGTCTGGGGGTGAGAGCGGCTTTGCATGGTTACACGACATTCTAAAACTCGTGCTCCCTGGCGGCGTGCTCCGCCAGCTAAGCAGGGCGGCTTTACATTTCTGAAATCGTGTTCAGGTTGTCCTTAGGTGAGGAGACAACAGCTTGTCAGGAGACGCCCATAGCACGTGACTAAGGATTGCAGCATGTACACCGAAAAATTTGCATTTATCTGTACACCTATCGGACTTCCGCCGGTAATGGAGCGACACCATCTTCATCATAGTACACAACCACTCCTAAAGAATAACCCGCTGCGATTAGAAGCTTCACGTGGACGAGCGCCTCCTTGCCTTTTGTAAAACGCTGAAAGCGTGCTATTTATTAGAGCGTGAAAAAAAGAAGGCCTGCATCCTCTCAAACACGGAGAGGCCATGAGTGGGCGGAAAAGTTAGTCACACAGCACCCCGAGTATGCAAAGCGCCTAATGAAAAGCTTCGTATAAGGATCTGGCAACTGTTTTATGCACCTTTTGGACAATGAAAACCAAAACACGCTTTCAAAGACGTCACAGGCCCATGGGAGGCACGCAAGATGATATAAATAAAAGTACCCGTAACACACCCAATCCTCGTGATAGACGCACAACCATAGACATCACGTGCACGTACTCTACCAGGGAATAAAGGATGAACGAATAAATTTAAACATGGAAAACTGGGAATTCTTGCTGCGTATTCGGAGGCTGCTACAACAACACATCGGTACCGTGATTGCATGTTTTGGCCAGGGCTGAAGTTCCTAAATTTTGGCGACATTGTTGCAAACCTGTAACGGTGGGGGATTTGAAAGCTATGGCCATAGGTTCCCCGGATACCGGCGCAGAGTCTTGTCCACCAGCTTGCCTGCAAGCAACTAACCTTCACAAGCATTTCAAGCGCATGCCGTAGAAAGCATTCAGGTAAAACTTGTCCCCGCAGGGGGCGGTGTGATCACAGCCAAAAATTCGAAGCTCCTTCAAGAGCAGCCGAAAGTCGCGACCTAGCTTTACATGTACATCAGCAAAGTAAGGCAATAGGAAGGACAGGAAGAGCACTAAAGACAGTGACCTGAAGAGGCATAGCTTTCTTTGGAGTTCTTCATGCACCGATGCCCGAGGTCACCTGACAGAGATTCTAGCATCTCGGGAAGCATGCCTGTTCAGAGAATACCAGCCTACGTACCACAGTTTAGAGCGCAACGCATGCTCATTTGTTGACTTAGCTATTGGTTCCGCAGTTCTCTTTCCTTGTCTTCAGTGAGGCGTCGGCACAAACCGATATGGTAGTTTCCACTTCTCCGCCTCAACAATATGTCAAGGTAAACGTCCAAGCAGTCCATCTTCCCAGAAGAGGTTCAATGAAGCAAGAGCAAACTGGAATACGTTATAGAGACATCTAAGCTACACCACACAAGCATAATACACCTACACGATGAAGAGGCAACCCCAACTCCTCATGGCGCACATACTCAGCACCACCGAGTATGTCTATTCCCCACGCCTCGGGTGCACTGCAAACCAGAGGAGGCGGTGGTGGAATGAGGACTGTAGGCGGGTGCGAGAGGCCGAGGAAAAGGGGTGAGGTATCCTTGCCCGGAGTCCCAAGTACGATAACCTCCTTTTGTTCAAGCGAGCAAAGGCGTTTGGCAAACGTCTGCACTGTGGGGCAAAACGAGATTAGGCGTTTGTTCTTGGCACCCACACAATACTACGCCAATAAACATAAAATATGGGCACGCGTACGAAATCTCAAAGGACATCAGACACAGAGCATAACCCTGGTTAGTGCAACAAGGGACACACTGGAAGACCAGGCTAACACACTCGCAAAATATTTCCAACACGTGTCCAGTTCAGCACACATACCTAACACTTTCATGCAACCCAAAACATCCTGTGAAAAGGAGTCCTTCATGATAAAAATAAGTCGAACACCTATAACTCCCCCTTCACACTTTATCAGCTGAAGATATTTCTGCGCACTTGCAAGCCCTCAGCTCCATGTGCAGACGACATTACACGCACAATGATAAAACATGTACACCCAGACACATTTGACACAGTTCTACTCCTCTAAAACAAAATATGGCTGTTATGTCGCGGCTTAAGCCGCAGAAGAACGACGAAGCGGCCACTGTCGTCGACGATCACCAACCAAAAACTGAACTTTTATTCAGAGGTATGCATATATATACAGAAGTCACCTGGTGGCAAGTAAAGACAACATAAGCCGAATCGAAACCCAAACTGCAACACTACATATTCCCCTCCTTAAAAGAACAATGTTAGTAATTGTTAGTGGATTAGTATTAGCACGAAAATACATATTTACAAATATTTACAACCACACATGGCATGTGCGCTTCACAATAATGTCTGATGTACAACTATGCAGCATACATTCGACGACTGCTACATAACAAACCAATTCAGGAACAAAATAAAACACTTAAAGAACCACTGAAACGTCTCCACAAGTCCACGTAGCACTCAAGTTGTGTCACTGCACCAGTCTACACACAAACACACCAGCTACACACGGTCCCCGTATCGATCCGGAGGTCTTCTGTTCCTCGGTGGCTGGACCCGACGTTGAGGTACTGGGTGCTTCGATGCAGCTGGCGCTGAAGCTTGTACCGTGGGCGTAGCTGGTGAAGCTTCGGACTGCGCTATTCAGGAGCGATCCTCGGGTCCCTCAGGCGCCAAAGGCGGGGTCGCAGGTTTGGAGGCAGCGTTATGATGCGGATTCCACGCGGCTGATGGCGCCGGTACCTTAGATAACTTCGAAGCGTTCCAAGTTCGTCCATCGTCAAGCCGGAACGTTGATGGGCCTTGTTGGTGGACAACCTTCTGTGGGTGGCTAAACGCAAGGTCGCCCTTAGCAGATATTCCGGGTTTCTTAATTCGCACAAAATCACCAACTGACACTGTTGTCTTCTTTGCGGCCCCTCGACGGTCTGTGTTCTCTTTGCTCTACCCTTGTTTGCTCTTCACGCGTTGGCGTAGACGACAGAGTTAGGAAGCGGGATCGCTGAAGAAGGTTGGTGATGGGTGGTCCACAACGTCAAGACGTGTTCGCGGCAGCCGCCCGTGTAGGAGAACGGATGGTGCAACACCCGTAGTGGCATGTGGCGTGCAGCAATATATAGCCAAAAAGTCTGTTACCGCTTGACGAAGCGGACGCTGCTGTAACATTGATACCTGCACAAAATCCTTGAAGACACGGTTGAAACCGCTCTACAAGTCCGTTCACTTGAGGGTAGTAAATGGAAGAGTGCACGAGACCGATGACGCGATCATTGAGGAACTTTGTGAACTCCGCAGAGGCGAAGTGGGGCCCATTGTCGAAAACTATCACGTCCGGGTAACCCTCACGGGAGAACACCGAAAGCAAAAAGTTTATGACGGTGCGGGATGACACTTCACTGCAGAATTGAACTTCTGGCCATTTCGAAAAGTAGCCGATGAGTGTAATGGCGTAATCTGCAGTCGTGCGGTGCTCTCTGCAGAGGGGCGACGATGTCAACGGCCAGCTTCTCCCATGGGCGTTCTGGCAAGGGTACTGGCTGCAAAGGAGTAGCAGCAGTCTTCGCACTTTTGTCAGCCATGTGACATTTTCTTCAGTTCTGGATGGAAAGTTCCACCTGTCTATCCATGCCTGCCACCAGAACCTTTCTGTTAGTCGAGCTTTTGTCCGAACTATACCCGGGTGAGCTTCGTGGGCAGCAGCGATTACTTTCGGCGTGAGAGACAAAGGAACGACGATTCGTTCTCCGCGCAGGAGCAAGTTGTCAACGACCGACAATTCTCCTGCGCACCAAGAAGAAAGGCTGAAGTTCACTTGAGAGCGTCCTTATGTGCAGGCCAAGATGTGGCGACATAAGTCGCGACTTGCTCCAACTTGCGTCTTCACGAAGGGCCTGTTTAAACTGCTCCTTGGTGAGGCAAGGTAATTCAACAAAGGACACAACCTCCTCGAATGACGCATCTTCCTGCGGAGACGGAACTGGAAGGCGAGAAAGCGCATCCGCCACCTGGTTTTCGGACCCTTTCCGATACTCTACAGTATAGTTGTAGCGAAGCAGCCGTTCCGACCAGCGTGCGATGCGAAGGGGGCGGCGGCCAGTGCCTTGCGAAGAGAGGAGAGAGACCAAGGCTTGGTGTACTGTGCGCAACGTTGAAATGCCGTCCCCACAAGTACGTATGCCAGTGATCGCATGTCAAAACGCACGCAAGCGCTTCACGCTCTCCCACTCCCTATTTCCTCTCTGCAGGTGAAAGCGTTCGCGAAGAAAAGGAAACAGTGCGCAACCTGTGGCCATCGACCTGCTGGAGAACAGCACCCAGTCCGCAGTCGGACGCATCAGTGGACACTACGACCCGGAAGGGACGCATCGAACATCTGCAGAACTTGGCTGGACGAGAGCAGAAACTTTATTTTGGCGAAACTGTCATCTACCGCATCAGCCCAAATGAATGGTTGGTTGTTTCGGAGAAGAGCTCGCATAGGTTCTACCACATCAGCACGACTGGAACAAACTTGGCGTAGTACTCGATTAGGACCGAGAAAAAGAACGGAGACTAGTAGCATCAGTTGGCGCAGGAGTATTTATAATGGAGAAAGTTTTTCGCGGCAGTGGAGAAATGCCTTGTGCTGTGATCTTGTGTCCCAAGTAGGAAAGTTGCTTGGCGCGAACGGTGCTGGCGCGAACCACAACGGTAACAGTAAGAGGAAGAGGTGGGTGGGCGCGTACAGGAAGCTGGTTGGTGGGTGTCGGGATGCGGGCGCGTTTCGGTACGAGGTGCCGGCAGAGGCGTCACTACGCGAAGGACGGGGGCAGTGTTCATTTCGACTGCGGTCGCGCGGCGTTGAGCGAGAGCTTCTTGATATACGCTGCACGGTGCTGAAGCAATTTCTCGAAGGTCCTCACTAGCCTGTTCGATTTGTGACGCTAATTGTATTGCTCGGAAGAACGAATGGGTGGAGCCCTCAAGAAGAAGGCGTTCGCGAATGTGCTGGGACGAGACCCCTTCCACGAACTGGTCACGAAGCGAGTCTTCAGGGGAAGCAAAAGAACATGCAGCGGCGAGCGCACGTAGTGCGGCAACGTACTCCTGGACAGACTCCCCTGCGTGCAGAATGCGACGGCAAAAGCGGTGCCTTTCTACGACGACATTGCTTGAGCTTGTGAAATGTTGCGTGAAAGTCGCTACAGTTTCGTCGTAAACAGAAGGCTGAACGGCGGCGGCCTTGCTAGCTTCAGTAAGTTTGTCGTCGGCGGCTGACTCGGAAGGTTGAATGGCGGCGTTCTTGCTAGCTACAGTAAGTTTGTCGTCGGCGGTTGACTCAGCAGTCTGAGAGGCATCCGTTAGAACTGGAGAAGACACGTTGACCCTCAACGCCGACGCTGTGTAACAGCAGGGCCTTGCGACGTTAGGGCGGAAATTCGGACGCTCCGGATGCCAGTAGGTAGTTTTCGAAAATTTGGTGCCATTGCGTCCACGGAATAGGAGGGCGGCCGGGTTCAGGCAGGAATGGGGGCGGCGGAGCAAGCCCGATGCAGCTCATGGCGTCGAAAAGGTGTAGGCGTGGTTACGCCCCCCGAAAAAGACGCATCCTCGTCGCCATTGTTATATCGCGGCGGAAGCCGCAACAGAACGACGGAGCGACCACTGTCGTCGACGATCACCAACCAAAAACTGAACTTTTATTCAGAGGTATGCATATATATATATATAGAAGTCACCTGGTGGCAAGTAAGACAACATAAACCGAATCGAAACCGAAACTGAAACACTACAATGGCTTTCGGGGCCCATTCCAAATTCTTTAAGGGGGGCCATAGTAGGGGCTGTCCTAAAGATAGGGGAAGAACGTAACCTGCAATGCCAGTTATCCACCCATCGCACTCAGAAGCTGCCTTAGCAAGCTCTTGTAGAAAATGATAAACAGGAGAGTCGAACCGCGTTGTGGGCAGCCTTGTGCCACTTGAGAAGAGCGTGTGCCGTAGCTCTTAGAAAAGCTCTGCTGGGGAATTGGGGTGGATTTTGTTGCAGAGTGTCGAAGGCCAGCCTCAATATTAGACCGCTAGCGAAATTTGGAATGGGCGCTTTTGAATCAGCGATTATGATTGATGGCGTTGACCTCGTCGAGAGTGCTAAAGCAATGGCTGCCTCTTCAGCCGTGGCTGCGTGGGGAGTGTAAACGATCAGGGACGTGAGTGCGTCGTTATCAGGTCTTTAATTACAGAAATGGCGTAGGCATTGTAGTGCCTATATTCAGCAGCGTCCATATATACTACACCGGGTAGCACCGGGAGACGTTTTTTTAGAGCTCGTATCCTTTGTTCTCTATGGCGTAAGTTGTGAATAGGATGCGTGTTTCGAGGGATTGGTCTGATGTTGAGATTCGAGTGATTGTCGCCAGCGAAGGGAGGTCTTGCTTCAAGGTCGTCGAAAGTGATTATTCCGGATTGGTGGAGAATGTCATACCATTGGGAGTTTTGGATACGCGCACCACATGATTGGATAAATGGTCTCCGATTAGCGTTTTCGCCATGTTTTATATCCCACGTGCCTCGAGTCTGGCGGTAGATGTATTGAGAGGGGGGTTGCGGGCAGTTTGGTGTGCTCGGCAGATGAGGCGATTGACTTTGTCTAAATAACTTTTAGTGGGGTTCAAGTAGGGCAGTGAGGAAGCGAGCCTACTGATAACAAATGCCTTGATCAGTCAATTGCTCTCCACCTCCTTGAGTCCCCTACAGTGTTCGTAGCTTCGTCTCATCGGTCTAATATTTAGGTGACATGCTGTTGCTATATATGTGGAAATTGGGTGTTGGCTCTAGTTTTTTTAATTTCCATTCCCAGTTTTTTTAGTACAGGGACCTCTGGGATCGGCTTGTGGGCTATCTGAATTTTAATGTCTGCAGGATTAGGAGGAAAAACGTTTATCGAGCAAAAAAACAAAAGAAAATGTGGGTGGCCTGCTCAGTGCAGGAGGCCGCGTGCTGCTGCTGCTCGTGTGGCCCGCTGGATCAATCGGAGCTGCTCCTGTACGTCCGAGCTGGTCAACGCGCATTCCCACTCCTCGTTGGTTGGAGAAGGAGGAGGGAACAGGGACTCAGGGCGTCGGAAGACCAGGTGGGCAGTGGTGTCAGGAACTTGACAGTCTGGGAACTTATACTGGAATACGTGAGGGGAAGAAGTGGGAGATGACCGTGGTGGCATAGTATGTGCGAGTTTGTAGTCGGCGACAGATTCCTGATTCCTCAATGGAGAGGAAAGGGTGGGGCGGGGGATACCTTCAGCGAATATGACGGTAGTCAGACAGGATGGCGGTGAAGCAGGGGGGAAGAGTATTGAGAGTGGCCGTCGTAGAAGCCTAGCCGCCTGAACCGGCCGGGAATGCCAGGAAGGGAAGATCGCGACCGCAGCATGTGCTGCTCCATTCCCAGGGAGTGAGGTATGTCTTGGGCTTTATATAGTGGTGATTGCAGGTAGGTCGGAAATGGCTTTGAGGATGTTGAGCGCTGCCTTTGGTACTTTTCCCAATAGGTAATGTCGGCAGCCTAGTTCAGAGTCATTAGTTATGGTTATATGGGTGGTGGGTGTGTAAGGGCAGCCGCGAGGGCAAGGGTGGTGGCTTCAGCAGTAGTTGGATACTCGTTGTCGGTAGCTGCTAAAGTCAAGCGGGGGTACGGTGGGTTTGGGCAATGTTGGTGTATTGAGCATATGGTGCCGAGAGTACTTCCGATGAAAATGCTGCACTCTGACATCGAGGGGTAGGCATATTAATTGACTAGTGCGCTGTGCTTTGAGTAGCTCTAGGAGGGTGTCATGCAGCCCTATTTCAAGTCATTTCTGTGTGGCCGTGAAAAATAGAAGGCCCAGTGTGACCTTGTGAGCCCGACGAATGAGTGCATCTAGAATACTCTCTGCTTTAGTTATCAGTGGGATGAAGGGCGTGCTGAATGTGAGGTGCCTTAGGAATAGGGCGTGGGCGAGGCGGCAGGTGTCTTGTTCTCACAGCCATATTTTTGCGGGCAGATTTGCACCATGAGGTGAACAAGTTGCGTTATTGTGTTCTGCAGTTGGGGAAGAAGGGTTTTGGTGCGGAGTAAGTTGAGAGCGGATTTGTGGAGAGCACAAGTTAGGCCGCCAGGCTCGAAATACTGGAGAATGAGGTCAATAGCTTGATGCAGGGCATCTTGTCGCTTTCCTACAGATACTTTGGGATTTCTTTGTGGGGGTGATATTAGCAGTTTTGGCCTATTTGGGGAGCAGGAAAGCCCTGAACGACCAGCTTCATTCACGACCACAGCAACCCCTTGCAGAATCTCCTCTATGTGCCGACAACTGCCGTGCGTTACCCACAAGGTTATGTCATTGCGGTAGGAAGCCTTGTTTCCAATAATGGCTGAAGTAATCTCTGAGAAAGGTGATAGAACTATCCTCTAGATTTCTGAGCCTATTATTTGTTACCTGGTTTGGGCCGAGGGCTGGCCATGACAGAAGTTGTAGTATGTCTCCTCTGACCTTTGCGTGGGTTATCCCGCTGTCCCTAGTAGCAGCTACGTCATCCTGTGCTTGAGGGAAGGGGAATGCAAGCGCCTTGGGGACAATAAAGTGTAACTTCGAGCCTGTAAAATATTTGATCATGCTAGTGAGGCGATGCCCCTATTTCGTTTTTGACAGGTTTGCGTTCAAAAGATGCTTCAAATCGTGGCAGGTGCGTCGCGTTCCCAGGTTATCGTATTTGGGCCCCATCGATCGTATAAACGTGGGCAAGTATATTTTTCTTTTTGTTCCTTAGTTCTGCGAGCTTGCGGCTTAGACTGTGGTTTTGATGAGCTATTCTTTATTACTTTTAATGCTTTTGTTTGCCTTCCACTGGTGTTGTAGGTGCGGGTTTGTGACTTCGCAGGGAATCTCTGGCTCTATTGCTTTGGTAGCGGCTCATGTGTCTACACGCAGCTGTTGTACTAAAGCATCGAGGTTAGAGGGGCTTTGCTTATCGGATGTTTCATCGTGCAATTTTCGGCAACTGCTGAACTTGTCCCAATTTCTAAGAGGCTGTTGTCAATGATTTGCTTAGATGGAGGGAGGAACGGTAATGTCTGTTTAAATAGTGAAGTGATCACTCCCAAAGGAGATGTCGGCGACTGCCCATTGGGTATCCTTGACGTCAAGCATAAATGTAAGATCTGGGGTGTTCTTTTTGAACACTGTTCCCGATCCGAGTAGGGGTGGTGGGTTGTGATTCGAACGTGAGATGGTCTTTTTGCGCTGAAAAGAGGTCCCGTCCCTTTCTTCTACAGCTGGGTAGCCTCACGCGCTGTGACGTGCATGGATATCACTTACAAAACGCACGATTTAGCGGGAAAATAAAAAAAATTAATTTCAATTATTTCTCAGTGAATAAAGCATCGTTTGCATTAGGACAAGTGCTGGGGGGCACTATAACGCACGGAATCTTTCGAATAACACAAATTTGTATTTTGTATTCACGGCTCCTTTAAAATTCTCTCAGAGGCAAATGGTGAACGTCTCAGCGTGCCAATTACCACCAAGGGGCAGGCAAGTTGAAATGCTGACGAAACGAAAAAAACGGGAAGACGAAGGAGCACAGTGGCAAGCCCACACCGTGTTTAATCTTTTCGCACCGTGATTGTACCTCCATCACATGCATATTTGTAAGAATGAACACGTTGAACTTATGCTTTCAATGTTACGGTCAAACAGTTTATGCAAGCCAGCTACAAATAACGTCACACCACACAAGCATTTCTGTTTGATCATGTCGATGCTGTTTGAGCTTAGGAAGGTGGAAAAATGTCTTGCATTTAAACAGTGAAAGCTGCCCTGTGGACTGCACGCAGCAATGCAGGCGCAGTTTTTCATGCTGCAACATCTAATCAAGCATCAGGTAAAATGTTCACGGCCTAAAGAACTTGTGCATGTGGTACTACTTATAAAGTTGCTAGCAATGCTTACATGTTAAAAATTCAACGTATATGCAACTTTCACGTATTATAAGTATTATTTAATGCAGCCTCCTTGCATTTCCTTGCCCGTAAACGAAAACTACCTGTCAAAACAATGCTAATCTGCCTAAATCCCGTAAAAAAGATAGCGTGGGTAAACTGGCCTCCTGAAAAAAAAAAATCGGGGGAGTGGGTGCCTTGTTTTACCACTATTTACGCAGTTTTCTTTTCTTTTGTTCATGCAACAAGCTTCAGCGGTCGAATCCACCCAGGCCAAGCGGCGGCCGCTGGGCCAGTCAGCATGATATATATTTTCGTTACCCGCCAATGGCAAGGCGGTCGAGTCACTCGGCCTCAGCTCCTAGAAGAACCATTCATGTGGACCAGCGGGCCGACGCAGCCGTAATTTACGATAAAAACGAGCGCGGCGAGCAGAACACCAAGGAAACTACTAAACACGTTTCAAAAAACGGCGCTGTGGCAACGCGGACAAACATTTAACATGCCCACGATAACAATCACTTACGGCAGAAACGCAGCATGTTTCATACACGTCGCGCCGATAGCCTGGAACTTGCATAGAGGCTCTTAATTGACGTAGGCCGCCACAACTTGTCAGGTGCTTTTCAAAACGGCGACCTTGATGTGCGTTTACTACAGTAGGCAGTACGGCGACGAACGCAGGAGCTTAGCCAGCACTCACGACTTTTATGTGCACAAGACACCTACACAGTAATATTACGGCAGGAGGAGCACGTAGTAATTCCGTAACACCAGCAGCAAATCGAAATCATACCACCAAAATCCCGAACAACGCAGACGAACAGGCCACGTTTTTTTGCACAGCGCACCTATGACCGCACTGACTGCTAGTCTAGACTAGACTTGATTACTACAGGAGGATATATAGCAGCTATGGCAATGCTATTATCACCCTTGAAGCACCTAGCAGGCGTCATTACGTTATTTTGTTAAGTTGATAATAGCAACCATACATATAATGGCAGTAACATTTTTCTCAATAGCGAGCAACGACTTTTGTTGTCCTAAGTTGTTGTTACGCAAAAGCAAATGAAAATTGATTAACAAGAAGTAATTATCATCGTCATCTACTTCATGATTGACTGTTTAGTGTTTTGCGTAGAGTACAAGCATTCACGTTGTTTACTTTTCATAACAGAACGGGGCGCATAAAAAAACATTATTCCCAGCAGGACCACACACACACCACACACACACCCACACGCACGCACGCACGCGCGCACGCAACACACACGCACACGACTCGCTCACACACACAACGCACACGCACGCACACACACAAAAGCACCATGCGTCAAGTTCCTCACGCAGGCAAATAGTTCACTCAAATGAAGGCTTAGTAAGGCTGGGCAAGCTGAAATATTTCGACCTACGTTTACAACACCCTGGCATTCCGCTTCTGTGGCTAGAGGTTAAAATGCTCTCTCACTGATCCAAAGGGTGGAGATTTTAAACCACCCAGGTGAACTTTTGTTCAATCGAATTTTTCTTACCCTTGCTCTCCTCTGCAGTGTCCCTGTTTTTTTTGTAGGCAATATCGTTCTATCGCAAGCTCTACCCCAATAAACAGTACACGGCTTCAGCATTTCGCTGCAAAAATAAGCCATTTTACAACGACCGTGCAGAACAACACAAAAGCTAGGACAATTGAAGCCACTTCTTAGTGTTTGTTATTGCTTGTTTTGTATTCGGCTTTTTGATTTTTACTTTTTCTGCTCTTCATATTTTTCTCCCTCCCATTTTTGTTTTCGTAAGGGGGAAGGAGGAGGCATTTCGTATAGCCTTGTGAATATGTATCATTCTTAAGCCGCTGTTTCATACAAGCGTACAGGTTAGTAATATTATTTCTACAAATTATCAGACCTGACTAGCACAAAATAACATATACAGTGCTGCAGAATTTCCACAAACCATCGGAATGTTTTTTACTATCTCTATCTAAGCCAAAAAACTTAACATTTCGAGTATAATTAAGGCTTACATGCCCGACTTCATGTTTGCTTGAGTAAGGACAACAGGAGTTTACGGCGCTTCAGAAAAAGAATGTAAGGCAACCAATAGTTCTATCTTCCACCTAATGTCCCAGAGGCAACACAAAGGACATAGGTCAAGCCTTTTGACTTCATTTGGCCTTCAGTACATGCATGAGCAACAGCATTACGGCACACAGAAAAAGAATTAAGAGAGCAAATTTAAGTTCCACCTTCCACCCAATGTCCTAGAGGCAAACACAGAGGAAATAGACCACAGCCGTTTGACTTCATTGTGCCCTGAGTAAACCATGGGCAATAGCATTGGCGGAACTCAGAAAGCCAAGAAAGCAAGTCAGTTTTAAAGTTTTATACTTCTGGTCCGAAATATAATCTTCGTATGGAAATTTAAACTTCATTCTTACCAGTGTGTCGAACCGAAAAATACCGGTTCGGTTACGGTTCTGGTTCAGGCGAAATCATTTCGTTCCGGTTCAGTTCCGGTTCAACAAAATCACGTGCCGAACCGGATCGATGAGTTGAATTACACTGACATTAAAAAAAAAGCATTTAGCAGTTTAAAACAACAGTCAAATCAAAATAAAAACAAAAATTCTAAACGCTGGTCTTCCAGAAACGCAGTGGCACAGTTGCAAAGAAACTTTCAACAATGACGAAATATTACAAAAAAAGATGAAGTGGTGACGATTTACCACCTACTTTTTCGCCCAGACTTTATGTTGTCCTAGCGACTATTCATAAAGCCACCGCCAAGCGATAGGACAGTGGGATATATTTTCTGCCCTTTCCTTTTTTGTTGAAATCGCAATCGTCGCTATGGAATCGCCCATCACGCGTAACCTTGAAGACTTAAATTTGATTGATTGTAGGGTTTAACGCGCCGACTCAACTCAGGCGATGAGGCGCGCCGTTGTGGTGGGTTCCGAACTACTTTTGACCACCTGGGAATCTTCAACGTGCGCCAAAATCTCGTACACACGGGCGTTTTGCTTTTCGCCTCCATCAGAACAGCGGCCGCAGCGGCCGGGAAATCGAACCCGCGACGGTCGTGCTCAGCAGCGGCAAACGCCTTAGCCACTAATCCAACCGCGGCGGGTGAAGCCTTAAATTTAGGCCTGTCTACTGGCGCGTTCAATACGGAGCTTAATCCCAATGGCGCACATTTTTATATTTGCAACAAAACAGGAAATCTTATAAAGGCGTATAAATACTACCAATAAATTAGAATATTTGGTCACCCTGAATAATTTGTTCAGCTGTGACTTATCGTATGTGTTAGGCAACATTTTGTTGAAAGTAAGCTTTAGTTAAGGCTCCGTTATTGCAAATTTGCGCTGACCACTGCAACTCGTTTTGCGATAGATATACCGGATGTGTGCATCACAATCAGTAATGTCATCGTACCGCCTGACCGCCGGCCATCTTTCCGTGTGCGACATTGCGGAATCTTATAACAGATTATGCTGTTACAAAATGAAAGGTAAATTTGACGTGCGGAGCATAGATGGGACTTTTTTGGGTAGATGCTCTTTAATTCGTCCACAGCAGTACTCCCCTCGGAACGAGTAGCAGTAGAAGTAATGTAGCGAATTGGGCAGTCAGTACAAGTGCACCTTCGAAAAAAAAACAGATCTGAAAGAGACAAAACTACATCAGCAGCAAACGGCTTAGCCACTGAGCAGCTCCTGCGGTCACACTTGTCAGCTATTAACAATTTGCAGGTGTCGGATTTTTTAAACAAATTACGAAATGCAAAAGGTTTGCACACATCGGGTGTGGGCTTTCGCTGTCGCGCAATGGAGCACTTCTACAGCCTGATTGCTCCAATAAAGTCGCAGCTAGGGAAGGGCAAAGTCGTTTTATATCCCCTGCAAGCTGCCGAGAATGACATTTCCTTTGGTCAGCTTCCACTACGCTCGCGCTTCCAGCAGCAGCAGACCATTGTACATTGGTGCTCATTCATTTCCCCTGTTGTTACACAGAGCGTGCTAGTGTTCTAATTGTCTGGTCGGGAAAGTGCCCAGCGGGTAGGACGTTGATGGTACGTGAAAAAAAAAGGCCTCAATTTGCATTGACTGTGCAATATCAACAACGGAAGGGTTGAACCGTTTCGGCATTAACCGGTAACCGTTATTTCTTTTTCGGGTCAGTTCCGGTTGGGGTTCGGCATGCTCAAAACATAGCGTTTCGGGTTCGGGTTCAGTTTCGGATTTCGGTTCGGTTCGTTCCGGTTCGACACCCTGATTTTTTACCCTAGTACATATACAACGCAAAACATCATGGCTGTTTGTCCGGTAGTCATTAAAAAGTAAACAGCGTGGCGTATGTCCTAGAGGTAACACAAAGGAAAAGTCAAAGAAAGGTCACATAGTCATCATGCAGGAGACAGAAATTAAACAGAAAGAAAAAATGCTTTTTTTGAGGGACACATGACGACATCTCCGATTTCTCCTCTTTTAATAACAAAAAAATGAAGCTACTGTAAACGCACGAAACACTTTCCTGTATTGGAAACATTGGACAAATCTTAATTACAACAACGACGTTGGCTGTATTTATGAGTATTTTCTTTTAGCAGACTTGGTCCCAGCTATCAACGTCGCAAAAAGAGCACAATCACGCTCTGTAGCATTGGTAGCGTTGCGCGCTATGAACGATAGAGAGTACCCTGGGAGATAGAGTACCCAGGCGTGCGCCTGGCGGTCCTTTCTCAAGTTTTCGGAAAACGGATAGAACCGGCGTGCTCTCAGGAAGAAGAAGCCGCCGTCAAAAGCACCAGCACAAGTTTGCTCTCGATTCTGCACGGCATCGGTTGAATCAAGTCTTAACTTGTGCAAATTGAGCGGTTGGATTTCAGAAGTTCTATGGCACTTAGTGTTACGATTACGGAACGGTAGGGGTAATTGTGTTAACATCATCCGTTCGCGACCTTACGTTTGTGAACCTGGGCTCATTTATTTACACTGTGTCACGATTTAGCCCCGCGTTCGTGAACCTGGGATTGTAGGGGTACCCTCCAGCCGAGAGACGACATGCAGCGTGCTGGTGGTGACGGTGGACCTGACCGCGAGCTGCTGTGCTCGGCGGGTGTTTATTCGCCAGCCCACACACAATGTTGCCCACCGAGCCCTGGTGGGGCCACTGAACTTAGCGGCCAACGAAATATCAGGGTTGGGGGGGCGCCACACACTTGTCACACCCTGTTTCTCGGTTGTACGGCGGCCTAAAAAACGCTACCTCATAATAATAGGCAGATAAACCCTCATGCTTGCTATTTTGGTAGCGTGCACGCGATCGGGGTTTATTTACTGTGGACCACTTTGTGTACACATGTTTGCGTCACATGGGAAATCTTCCTTTGCAAAGACGGGCGCAAATTCAATATGTTATCACCTGCTAGTCCGTGTGAAGACCGTTGTCTAATATACACCTGGTTATGTTTGAGTTTGGGTGATTGAAAATAACATCGCAACAACAAAAAAGAACCGAGTCACTATGGACAAACGCTGTTTAGACAAATGGTAAAAAAAGGAGCTTCGTTCCAAAAAGTCGTCATACCACGCAAAGAGTGTGTATCTGCCATTCGAAACCAATTAACCATGAGGCGAATCCTTTCCTCCGAGAAGAAATGCCTGTCGGCGGGACAAAATTGTGCTAAAAGAAGGAGAAATGCGTAAGTGTACAATCCCCAGCCATGCCAGATCACGTAGTCTGACAAAAAAGAGGTCTGTTGACCGCTGGGAGTATGGAAGAATAGCATGTACCTAATATCAAATATCCCTCCACGAAATAGAGAAGCTGTTCGTCTGAGCCCGCATATAGAAAAACAAGGATAATCGCTTACTCCGCCACGGGAAGAAAGAAAACGTGTCTACATCGTCCATGGAAACGGTCGGGCAATTACATCGGAAAGTAGGCTTCGCGTATCAGGTATAACTTCGAGCGGAGGAGCACGCACGCTTTGGCATTCTATACTTCTTTAGCCGTACAAGTTCCCGCCGCAGTCCCGACTGTCTCAACAAGCAGATCAATCTGCCTGCTTTTGCAGGTCACCATCCCAGTCATCTCAGTCAAAGCGGGTAAGTGACACAGCGTCCCTAGCGGCTATGTCTTACCTCACAGTCGATCATATCGTTATATACTCGCTTAGCGAGATAACAATACTTTTTTATCTGAGCTGACCGAGAATAATCTAATAAAAATGGCAACTAGATACCCCGATACCCCACTTTTAACCCGTTGAGAGCATCACGGGGTGCAAAATTGCCCCGAGGGTGTACCCACTGCTTTGAGCGTTGAGGTAATCTTATTTACAAGGGCGCGTTACAATATGCACATTTCTCTTCCTTTATTCCGCATTCGAAACGCACTCACTTCGAAATTCAGACCCTTCTGTGCAACCTCTACACGAGTGGTTTCTTAAAACGCGCTATGTTTTCAATGGACAGTTTATATCGGCATGAAGATTATAATCACACCGATAGATATTGTCTTGCAAACATTCTCACCCCGAGGCCACGAACCCGTGAAGGGGAATGTGACTGCGTAGTTATGGTTGAAGTATTGTCTTTGTCTGATGAGAGAAAGCAGTAGAGAGAACACGGATGAGGGAGTTTGGCCAGAGGTTTCTTTCTCGTGTATTGATGGTGATATGCCCGGTCACCGTTAGGTGTCTCTTGTTTCCGGACTCCAGTGTGGACTTTCTGTAACACCCCCCGATCGTTTTCTATTTAATGCCGGCCCTGCGTCTATGATGATCGGAGCGATTCATAAATTAATAAATAAATAGATAAATAAATAAATAAATAAATAAATAAATAACTGAATACATTTCACCGAAAGAAACCAGCAATAAGCGTGAGAAAAAAAAAGCAATAAAAGTACAATCGTTTAACAGCGAAGCTGCTCAATAAATATTAATTTTTCTAGTCCGGAATAGCGCGTTTCCCAGCCACATTCATGAGCTAATAACGGTGAGGCCCATACCGCCCAATATGCACCCGACGTTTCATCGAGCGCACAGGGAGCACCGGGTGAGGACGTTAACTGAACGGTACCCAATCATCCCCTCCATGGTCTACGTTGACGCTGCGAGATACAGGAGCCGTGAAGCTTATTGGTAGAGCTAATTAATGTTCCCTGACGCCCCTCCACTTGCTTCCCTTACTCTGCACACTCACTCCCCCGCGACCGCGGAAGAGGCGGCAGTAGCGCTAGCCTTCACACTCAGGCCGCCCCCCTCCATCGTAATCTCCTATTCCAAAACGGCCGTTCAAAATTTCGCAAAAGGAATGGTCTCGCCTTTGGCCCTCAAAATCCTTCTTCAAAATTCTCCCACCATCCCAGTCCAGCTGGTATGGACTCCAGGCCATACGGGTGTGGAGGATAACGAGGCAGAACACAGGGCCCCTCGAGAGCTCACCGTCGGAGCTGGTCCTGGCCTTGAGTACTTCCACGGAGCCCTATCAGCCCGCGACAGACTTGTTACCTTCCACGACATACTCTCGCACTACCGCCTCTCCCGCCGCCAACTACCCACAGCTGCTCCGACCTTCTGCAATGAAGAGGAACGCCTACGGCGACTCACTCAGACACACGCACTCAACTGCCGATATCGACGTCACCTTACCTACCCCACCCCTTTGTGCCCCGACTGCGCATCCCTCGATAGCCAAGGCCACTGCATGTGGCAGTGCTCCCAAAACCCATTCCCCCCTTTCACAAACGGAGAGCACTCGGCGAAGCCGTTGTTCAGCTCGGACCGTGAGGTCCAGGCTAATGTGATCCACCGAGCGGCAATGGTCACCGGCCGGTCACCACCGCCGGTCACCCGCCACCCAGACTCTCTCCTGTCTGCATTTAAAAATACCAAGAAATTGCCGAGTGCGCGCACGTGCGCGTGGGCGTCGCGGCGATCGCTGGGAAGTTCACAAACCCAAGAAATTGCCTAGAGTTCGAGTGTGGGTGCCTCACGACGAACGCGCAGCGTCCTCTCCACACGTTTGTCAAGCGCAGCATACCCCCTGAACTAGATTGAACAAGTTTGCGGCAACCAGCTGGCAGTTAATAAAACCACGAAAATACCGCGCGCGTGTGTGCGTCCCTCGGTAAAACCTCCCAGCGTTCCCGGCACACGTTTGTCAAGCAAAGCATACCCACTTAGGGAGATTGGCCAAGACTGGCCGACGATTGGCCGAAAAGGCTCCAGTGTTTGCCATAATCGTGGCAACACCTGCTCGGAACGAGGAAGACATGCCGTAACACACGTCCCTCCAACGTAATGTCCAATGATTATCACTTCCAAAAGATGAAATCCCACATTTATATCGACAGTGATGGAGTAAACGTCGTTGCGGCAGCAAAGAAGAAGCAAATCGGCTGCAATCGTGCACGTAACCTTCGTGATGGTCGTGATGGTTGCGTAGAGCTTTGAGGCAATGGTGTAATTAGTGTTGCATCAAAGCTGCCATGGGAGAAGTCCTATTGATTTCCGCCGACCCGGCCAATTGCTTCCGCTCACTGAGCATTCAGCGTCAACCGATAATGGTTTAATTACTGTCGCATTATGGCCGCCAACAGAGCAGTCACAGTTCATTTTGCCCAAACCGACCAGCCGCTTTCCTCACTGCATAGCCATAGTCATGGTTGATTATTTAAAGTGAGGCTGGCTAGTGAGTGGGCGGAAGCGGCTTTCCCGGTTGGGTGAAATCAAGGCAGTCTGATCACTTGCAGTTGCGAAATGACACCAGCGAGGATTGATGCAGTGGATTGGAGCAGTCTGTCTTGATTCGACGCAACCGGACAAACCGCTTCCGCTGACTATCTAGCTAGCGTCACTATAAATAATTAACAGTGACTCTGGCTAGTGAGTGAGCGCAAGCGGTTCGTTCGTTTCGGTAAATTCAACTGCGACTGCTGCCATGGCGGCCTTGATGCGACAGCAATTAGACCGTTGTCCCTGATCACTTGAAGTTCCAAAACGACACTAACGAGATTTGCTCTACTGGATGGGAGAAGTATGTTTTGATTTTTACCTAACCGGCCAAAGCGCTTCCGCTCACTCATGAGCCAGCGTCACTATACAATAATTAACAGTGACGCTTGCTAGTCACTGATCAGAAGCGGTGCGGCCTACTGGGGTGAATCAACTATGACTGCTCCGATGGCGCTATGGTGTAACACTTTTTAAAACGTTACCCAGCTTCACTACCTTCAAGGTTTACGCGTTAGGGTGAACATACTACATTTTTTCTTGTTCAAATATATGCATATTAAAATCTTTATATAAAACAAGCTGGAAAAAACATGCTCCCCGTGAGCGCAACTGTGCCCGCAGTGTACGCACTAAGCATCCACGGAACTAAGGATAATCCACGGGACTAAGCAATCCACGGGATTATCCACGGGATAATGTCCTACCCTCTAAATCAATTTCTTGGGTATTAGCTTGACCCCTCATGGGACACCTTGAGTAATCATGGTAAAGGTATTCACGACACAGCAGACCGTGAGCAAGGTACTCCTGCCGTAATCAACCGGGGCTAGGAGTTTTAAGGCGAAGGGGTGAAACCAGAAACGCTGGCTGTCGGAGCCCAGGGCAAGCTCCAGCGGATGGGCTCCTTCTCTCTTTCTATCTTCACGCCTGCTCCCTACAGCGGCGTGTCGAGCGATCAGAAGACGAAGAGTGGCGGAGACCGGCGAGCCATGGCGCCGGTGTGGTACGGCATGGTGGAGTGCGAGCGCAGTACTAGTCGGCTCCGTGTCTCGATTCCAACTGCCCGCCGCGTGACTCGTGTGTAGTTGGTCGCGGCTCATGACCATCTGCAGTCACGCGTTGCACTGCCCCAGAGGCGCGAGCTCCCTTGGAAGCCGCGGTTGATCCCCTACAGCGGTATGCTCTATTTACATTCTCCTGATTTTGCCCTTCTGAGCTCTGATTTTGTGGCTCTCGTCCACCAGCTGCCCGAACCATATTTCCTCACAGGAGACCTGAATGCGGAAAATTATTTTGGGGCTCTTCTCGAGGGGATGCCCGAGGTTACCTCATTGAGAATTCTTAACATCGTAGGGAGCATTCCTTTTCAACGGGAAACAACCAACATACCTAACAGAGGACACAACACATACTCATATCTTGACTTGGCTATTGGTTCCACTGTTCTCGTTGCTGGTCTTGATTGGGGCGTGGTCACGGCCCCATACGGTAGTGACCACATTCGCTATTTCACTTACAGATATAGGTGAAGTCACAAGCAGTTCCTCATCCCATAATAGGTCTCAATAAAGCAAGAGCAAACTGGAGTACATTCACAGAGACATCTAAACTACAAGGAACATTTATAAAACACCTACACGTGGAAGCTGCTACCCAACTACTCACAGCGCACATCGTCGACGCTGCCAAAAAGTCCATTCCCCACACCTCTGGTGCCTCGCGCGACCAAGGTGGCCGGGTGGATTGAAGACCTTAAGCGGGCGCGAGAGGCTCAGACCAAGGCGTGGGGTATTCTCCGTCGGTACCCCACGTCGGGTAACCCTTTATTGTTGAAAAGGTCAAATGCGTTCCGAAAACACGTTGGCGGTGAGGCAAAACGAGATAGTTAGTGCTCATTCATAACGTCAATAAACTCATATACAGACACACACAAGGTGTGGAAACAAATACGCAAACTTAACGGACAACAAAAACAAACACACAGCCTACCTCTGGTTAGAACAACAGGGGACACACTGGAAGACCAGGCTAACACACTTTCACAACATTTCCAACACGTGTTCGGTGATGCGCATTACACAAACACTTTCATGAAACACACAACATCTGCAGAAAAGAAGCTCATACATAACAACAGGAAGTGAGAATCTGCTTACAGCAGTGAATTTAAATTTCATGAGTTAAGGGCTGCCCTAAGCACATGTGAGCCTTCGGGTCTGGGTGCAGACAACATTAAATACACAATGATACAACAATTACATGCACACACACTTGAAACCCTACTCCACTTATAAAACAAGATATGGTTTTCGGGGCGCCTTCCATGTCTTGGAAGGAAGCGTAGTAGTAGCCTTTCCAAAAGAGGGAAAGCATTGCACATTGGAAGCATATTATCGTCCGATCCCACTGAAACGCGGCCTGTGCAAGCTTCTTCAGAAGATGACTAAGAGAAGGCTAGTGTATTTTTTATATACAACGGTCTTCTCGAGAGCTGCAAAGCAGGCTTTAAGGTAGGGCGATCCACGAATGATCAATTGTGTAGCCTTAGAGTCATATGTGAAAGATGCTTTTGTTCACGAACGATATTGTAGGACCATTGCCTTTGACATCGAAAAAGTATACGACACGGCATGGCGCCATGGCATCCTCATCGACTTGAAACCTTTTAGAATATCGAGTAACATGTTGAACACACTTGAAAGCTACCTGTCTACAGAACATTTCGGGTGAGAGTAGGTTCTGCGCTTTCCTGAGTTCATGTACAAGAAAACGATGTGCCTCAACGCGCAGTATTGAGCTGCGCATTGTTTATTGTAAAAATGAACTCGATGGCACTGCTGAACGCACTGCTTCAAACAATCTCTTACTCTTTGTATGTAGACGATGTGCAGAGATCTTCCAAATCCTCCAATCTGTTCATTGTCGAACACCAAATCCAGCTTGCCGTTAATAAACTGGTTTGCTGGGCAGAATAAAATGGGTTTAAGCGGAATCTTACGAACTGTATCTCTATCGTAGTTTGGAAGAGGCGTGCGATCCACGCGGATCCTGACATTAAACTTAACGGCAACCCGATTCCTGCAAAAAAGAGCACACGTTTTTAGGTGTGTTTTACATTAAAAAAAAATTGGCATTCCTTTCCCCACATCAAACAGCTCAAAGGTAAATGCCTGAAAACAATCAACATTTTTAAAATCCTGTCACGTCAGTCCTACGTTTTAGTGTCTCGACTGGGGCCAGTTGGTTCATTCTGAATTTACACAACAGCGCAAAAGACAAGGACTAGGAAAGAAGCACAGAAAAGCGCTGACAGCGCTTGCCTGTGCTTCTTTCCTAGTCCTTTCTGTGCTTCTTTCCTGTGCTTCTTTCCTAGTCCTAGCGCGGTTGTTTAAATTCAGTCCTACGGTACAGACAAACAACTCGTCTTGCGAGTTTTTTGCTGTTTAGGGGGCTTTCGCTTGGACAATGGCAGTGTTGTCTATGGGTCAGCAATAGAAACAGCACTCAAAATGCTCGACCCAGTGCTGCACTTGGGGCTTCGCCTTTTGTGTAACGCATTCCGCACTAGTCCTGTCTAGAGCCTTTACGCAGTGCGACAAATGGTCATTATAACCCCAGCGAACGTACGTTGATTCGTTATAACCCTTTAAAATATTTATCCATGAATAACCATCATTTTAAAGCAGTTTTTAATGATACCTTAACATCCCAGATTTGTTTAAATCGGTCACCCATCTCTGCGCCTTTCTCACTAAGAGTCAGAGAGGAGGTGTCTTAACTGGCTGTCTCGTTTTCAGATACGTGTAAAACGCCCTGTAGCATGTGTTTGTCCCCATGGCAAGTTCGGCCTGCGCTGTGCAACTTCTTATTGTGAAAATCGAAAAACTCGACTTACAAGAAGCTCAATTCAGCAGCACTTTTTGTTTCAAAACGATAAATAGAAGTCTGCAGAATTTTACAGCGATGCGTTGAAAACAGCCTTCAGCGTTTCCTGTGCTGCGTACGGTTCCGTTTACTGCAAGTAGAATTATGAATATAAAAACCAGTATATTAAATGCAGAGCATTTCTTTAACTCACGATGTCACCCGGCGTTGTCGGCGTTGGCGTGCCTCGGCGTCCGCAACAGCCGTTCAAGGTGCGCCCTCTCCCCCACTCCTCCTCTCCCACATCACGCTACCCTCCTCGCTCTCAACAACAGGTCCGCACCCCTCCCCCTACACTATATAAAAAATAATACCTACCGGCGCCTGGTTTCGATCCCACGACCCTGCGGGCGGAACGCAAGGTACATGGTGCTCTACCCACTGCGCCACAAGCCGACACAGAAGGGAAGGCTACTAATGCGCCTTATATCCTTGACTCATTCAAACTACGTCAAGAAGCTGCTGATACAACGCATTCATTACCTGTGGGCGGAACGTCCAGGTACATGGTGCTCTTCCCACTCCGCCACAAAACCGACACAGAATGAAAGGCTACGAACGCGCCTTACATCCTTGACTCATTCAAACTACGTCAAGAAGCTGCTGATACAACGCATTCACTACCACCAACTCCCCAAACACTAAACGTTAACGCAATACACCCACCCCCTATGCGACGCATTTACTCGAGTCCCCCTCGCGGGAAGATGGGCCCTTTTTTACGTTGCAGCCGTATACCATTTTTCGTGTTGCAAATGATATCATTGAACATAACATCCCTAAGTATGTAATTTACACCGACTCAAGTGTGGTACAAGCATTGTAATCCACAAACGTTATGCCAAAAACCATGTCAACAACCTCGTCCTATAGACCATTATCTCTGCATATGCCTCAAAACTTGAACTGACTGTGTGTTTGGTGACTGGCCACTCTGGGATAACCGGTAATGAGACCGCTGCTTCTGTGCTTACAATACACTGCATAATACTCTATCCTCTCCTCAAGCCACACATCAGAAAAAACCTTCGCAATACAATTCCAGCAGACTGGAATACGGAGACAGACAGTGAGGTGCAGTTAGTAAAACCACACTTGTAACCATACACCACAGACACACGCAACAAAACACAGAAGTAACCTTGGCAAGGTTACAGATAGGCCATGCGCATGCAACGCACACACATGCTCACTGGGTCTACAAGACCAGTGTGTAGCAGGTGTGAGGAGGGCATATCGTAGTCCACATCTTAATCAAATTCAAAGCAATCGAGACAGCACGACATAAACACTTCAGAGAACTGTAGAGACAACACATTCTGCTACAACCATCAATGTTTTTGTTCGACGATTGAATGGTTTCTGCGAAACTCGTGTTTAAGCATTTGTCAGGTGGTAAGATTTAAACCTCATTTCCTGTGATGCATAATCAAAACTGGCCCCATACACCAGCCATGAGGATTGCTTTTTTATTGCACTTTTTGTCTGGCTTACGTATTTTAGTACGTAGTTTTTGTGGTAATCAATTTTGTTTGGTGCTCTTCGCCCTACCTGGCCTTGCACCAAAAACATCCTACAATCAACATCATCGTATTTACTTGAACGCGATGGTTCCCTGATCTTGTAGGGAGGGGAAAGCCAGCGGCGCTCCGACAACTTGGGCTTAAGAGTGCATCGTTTTCAAGTGAAAACCGTTGCTCATGCGTCTACGACCTGCAGGCAGCTAGCAACTGGCGTAAAACCCTCCCCGCACGCCACCTATTTCAGCGAGGCTGCACGAACGGAGATGTTCGGTGTGCATGTAGCGACTCAGACTTTGTAATGATGGGCTCGTTCAATGAACACTGAAATAAAATCCAGCAGAAATAAATGCCATTATTTGCTATATGTCACTACCAATGCGAAGACTGGGTTACGGTTGAACAAGCTCTTTCGGGGCCGTTCACGTCTAAAAGCAGCGTAGAGGTGCCGATTTAGAGTGCGAGTTGTCGGTAGGCAAACATCCTACGGGGTAAGTGCATAGGGCACGTGTCGCACGACTCTTACATGTATCTGCTGGCAGCACATAGCAATGGGGCAGGCTGAGACGTCTAAATGGCATCGACAAATTTTCAGAATTCATAATCTCTGGCGGCTAGCAGACAACAAAAGGTGGGCACTCTACTGCGCAATGTTCTTTTCTCCCATTGAGGAACGTTGAAGTTCATAATCACGCCTTGGCAGCGTAATTGGCCTGCTCGATTGTTCCTGATGATCGAAAAAAACTAACGCGGATACAGTCTATTACGGTGTTTTGTTAATTTCTTACTCTAAACTCGACGCCAGCGGGAACTTTGATTTACATGGCTATGTTGCTGCCATTGCTCTAGCAGAAATTGTGTAAGTCGAACTATTTCGCCAACTTATTTACGTGATTGTGCTAAAAATCACCCCTACACAGCCAGCATGCATTAGCTTGAAATCATTAGCTTGAATTGAAGACCGGAGGTCTCGTAACGACTACCAATAATAATTGCGCTGGGTATCATATCAGGGTCTGCTAAGACGAAACTTGCGTTACAAGAAAGGCTTTTTTTCAGCCGTCGCTTTTCGCACTTCCCTCACTTGCAGTGATATCAACATCATTAACTTAGAATATCGGATGCGGATCTTCTGCATATGAATTGCAATACAAGGTTTGTTAAGAGGACGAAATAGGGAAATCCCCGTTAAAGTTGCGCACAACAAACCTCCATAGAAGATGACACTCTAGTGTTGAGTGAATGCTCAAACATGCCCCTACAAATTAGACAGAATCTGCTGATTATTTTGTTACGAACACTTAGAAAGCATTTAGCTACCAAAGAGGGAACTTTGCACAATTTATGTTTGCATGAACTGCTAAGTAATTAGCTGAATTATAAAGTGTTTGATTAATTATATACTGTTTCCAGGAAATGGCCACGATCATTTTGTTTCTCTTGTTAACAGCAAGTGTTATAGGAAGATCGTGCGGGTCCTTGTTCCCGATGAGAAGGGGTAAGCGCTCATTTCTTTTCAGGAATTGAATGGTATGCTTACGCGAAAATATCCAGCTGTTGCCGTATCAATTGCATAATTTCCACAAATACTTACAGTTCATTGGCTCCCGGAGTCATTAGTGCGCGTAGATTGTAAGCTTTGTACAGACATTCAGTGAAGACAAGTCACTGGAGAGGGTAAAAGGCAGCATCTTCATTTCTAACAGTTTAGCTATTACTTCCACAACCACTTTAACAAGAATGCCTGCCATTACACTCTGGTCCGTAAGAGCGTCGTGAATGCGCGACACGGCTTTGCTACTGCCGAAGAAAGGGGTTTGTTCCGCCGCGGGCTAGAAAGTTACACACGATGATGGCGGCAACCGCCTATTTGGCCAATTGTATCAAGTATTTCTGCGTTCCTCATGTCGTGACAAAGATTGTGATCGTGCCTCGTCAGGAGAAGACGCCGTCCCAATTGTGTTTAAAATCGCCTGGATTGACTGCATGACGAAAGACAGCGCTTTAAAAAGGGACCAACCCACCATGCGTTCTAATTGCTACTAATGTTGCAAGGTTCAAAATAGCTTCTTTGCCCACCATTGGGCACTAACAATCCTCTCTCAGTTGTCTGGTTTCGCTTTGGTGCTGATTAGCTTGCCAAAGTAATAATGAAGGCCACTCCCATGTTAGTGAATATACGCATATCAATATAGCAAATATTTAGGCAGTTTTAGCATATCGTTACCGTGTTTGTGTTACCGCTTGCCGTGTTAACCAGAAGGCCGCTGGCGACGGTGAAGCCTGTGCGGGGTAAGTTACCGTTCGCGGTAACTCTTGCACGGCGCAGTCGACTCCCGCAAACACGGGTAAACGGTAACGTAAACACGTAACGATATGCTAAAACTGCCTATTCATTACACACTTTGTAACGTTTCGCAAGTGTGCAACAAGTCTTCCTCGACACAGTTCTGTGCACCAGTACAACGCGGGCCCTTAGATGCTCTAAATACCGAGTATCCTTTATGTCTATAGGGCTAATCTATGAAAACCATCGTACTTCAATTATGCACCCAATTTTTCGAAAATTTATAACATAACTACTTTTCCTGGTTTTCCATTCCTCTTCTATTGACAAATGCCAACGAATCCAATAGAATACTTACAGTTTTTAGATGTACTTAGTTGCTGTTTTATTTTTGAGAAGTTGGGATAATCGTCTTCAAATTTAATCATAGATTCTTGGTGCTGAAACAAAATACAGAGAATGAGTTCGCCTTATGTTACCGCACCTAAATGTAATATAACCATGAAGCCTGAAAATTTTAGCTTCCAATTTTAGTGAAAACCATTGCACTGAAAACAAGATGATCTCAAACACTTCTCGTGCTATTAGCATTTACAGAAGCCCCCTTACAACAATGCGTACTTGGGTGAAATTTTGTTTGCAGAATACTTTATTTTTAAGCGCAGAATAACCTACTTGAAGACACATTCATAAAGCACCATTTCATCATTCCGAAAACGGCGCAGGCTAGGTTATGTTCCGCCCAACATAGACGAGAATGCGAGTTCAACACGGTGTCCCATATTCGATTAAATATTGTGTTTTGAGCATGCTTTACGTCCAAGCATACCTTGAAATAGTCGGGCGCAACAAACAGCTCCGTGCTCTGCTACACGGCTTTTTCTTTTTTTCCTTTTTGCGACACGTGAGGGACACTGTGAATAGTTTGCTTAAAATTAATGCTACTTTTGCTGGGCGGTCTTAATTTTATGTTTTGAGATTTCGGTGTACACTACTAAGATTACCATTTTTTGCATTGTCAGTGGGCGTTCTCAGTCGGTGCTGCAAATCAAGGTAATAAGATTAGTTTTTGCTTTTTTGAACGTACCATTCGTTAAATTTGAACTTCATTCTCAGATGACACAAAGGTATCTCCCAAGAAACGACTGGAAAAGACTGCACACGTCTACTTTGCCATCGCTGTTAGCATAAAATGTCTAAATTTACAGCTTACCAGTCAGGTCTACAAAGTTACGGCTAATAATTCCGTACATAGGGGAATAACGTAAGAGTGCTTGTTGAAAAATATCTTTTGCCGGGATGTTTTTACAGGTATGGCGGAAAAAATAGAAGTCCTGCCAATCGAAAGAATGTCAGGAGAGAGGTACGTAAAGGTTCTCAAAAAGGAAGAGAATTGTGCTTATCGTGAAATAATAGTATTGAACAACTCCGACATTGTTTGTATAGTATTGTGGGAACTATAAGAAGGAGCTGTCCAGCTGAACTGCACTATCACACGGGACATCCTAAGTCGCCATCTTTCATTTCAGCAACGTATAAATAACAAAAAAATATCTTGCTCGAAGAATATGGCACTTGAATCTGTACGAAAAAGATATTTATTATTTATTTATTTATTTATTTGTTTATTTATTTACATACTCTCAGGGCTATTCAGGCGTTACAGAGAGGACAGGGTACAAAGTACAAAATATTAAACATCAAGTAACAAACAAGGAAGGATGAAAATGGCTAACAATCTCAGGTTATACAGCTAAGAAGTGCGTTTTTGAAAGTGGAATGATCTGTGATTGTGACAACAGAGGCCGGAAGGCGGTTCCAGTTCCTTCTGGTTCTGGGTACCAAATAATCATAAAAAAGGTTAGTCCTGCATTGGAGTATGCCAACTTTCAAATCGTGGTATATGCGAGATGACAGGTAGCTGGGACGAGTGAAAAGACTTTCTTTTAGGATTGCATTGGTGTAAAAATATTTATGAAAAAGTGATAAACGAGATAGTTGTCGGCGGGACGAAAGATCTGGAAGATTTAAGGGAGATTTCATTTACGTTATTCATTCATTCAAAACGGGAATAATTTGAAAGTATAAGTCGTGCTACGCGATTCTGGAGTGATTCGAGTGTGTAAATGAGGGTGTTAGTTGGTGTATCCCAAACTGATGATGCGTATTGTACTTTTGACCACACGAGCTTTTTATAAAACAACAGTTTAGTGTGGTAGGGGCTAGAGAAAACTTTCGACGAATAAAAGAAAGCATCCGGTTGGCATTGTTGGTTATCTGCTGAATGTGAGTGTGCCAGGTGAGGTCATTAGTAATGTTGGCACCAAGGTATTTGTAACTCTTGACGGGGATAAAGGCAAGTCATTAGGAAATAAGCAGGGTCATGAAGATTAGTCTTACGTGAGATTCTCCCTGATTTGCACTTGGTAGTATTAAGGTTCATCATCCAGCGGTCACACCATGCAGAGATGTTTTAAGGTCAGATTGCCGGCAAGAGACATCGGATTGGTTAGTAATTTGTCTATAGATTACGAGAGAACATAGAACAGCCGTATGGAAGAGGAAACAGATGCAGGAAGATTATTAATATATATGACAAACAGAGAGAGGTGCTACAACTGACCCCTGTAGCACACAGGGCGTCACTCGGTGAAGGTCGGATGGTAACCATTGACACTGACATATTGGCTACGGTTATGTAGGAAATATTTAATCCATTTAAGTATGCTCGCGTCTAGGTTACGTTTGCTCAGCTTAAAGAGAAGACGTTGATGGGATATGGTGTCAAAAAGTTTCGCAAAATTGATGGAAAATTGCAGTCAATGAGCAATGAGTGATCTAACGCCGGAAATAGGTCATGGATAAAGGCTATTAATTGGGTCTCACAGGAATGATATTTACGAAATCCGTGTTTCGAGAAATTTGATTCGAGGAAACTAATAAGGTTAGTATAGATTATATGTTCGAGGAGTTTACACGGAACAGAATGGAGGCTAATTGGTCTGTAGTTGAAGGGAGAATGAACATCACCCAGACTTGTGCACTGGGACCACCTTGCCGATACCCCAGTCTGAAGGAAGGGTGCCACTTCGTAAAGACTTTGAGAATATGCATGACAAGATAATGAATGAGTGTGCTTCCGTGCTTTTTCAGACTTGTAGTTAATTGCGTAAACACCCGAGGAGGATGAGAGCTTGGCCTTACGAATACGTTGAGCAATGCCTTCTGATTGATTGTAATATCATTCATTTGTTTCAAACGGTACGGTGCAAACAAGACGGGAATGTTGTTGGTGTAGAATCTGTAAACGACAGGAAAAATGTGTCATTTTGGACGGGCCGCAACATTGGTGAGAGGGTACAGGTGTATCATTGGGTAGTCTTAATTGTACGTCATTGGTTCGGCCCATGGTAACCACGTTCCAAAATTTCCTGTTGATTTAGTGTTTTTTTAGATCAGGAAGTGTTTGCGTAAAAAAACATGCGTTTCGCGCTTGAGAGAGCGCGTTTGCTTTCTGAAGCTGCGGAGAGATAAGAGGATTGTCTGTTGCTTGACCTGGAATGATTGTAGCTGCGAAAGATGCGCTTTTTTATTAAGAAGGCGTTTAAGCGTTGGGTTAAACCACAGAGACTTGTGCTGTGCCAACCAACGCACTGGGATATATTTAACTGTTGGTGTTTTAACTATATGTCACGGGCTCCGTCCCTTGACTCCTCACTATAAACGGTGCCAGTGTCCAACCCCCGCTCTGCGGGTATGCGCCCTCTGGTATAAGTGAACCCATAGGCTATAGAAGAAGAAGACGCTCGCTGATGTTGGTGTGCGTGCAGTACCTGGGACATTGCGGCTGCCTTGTCTGACTTTAGTATCCCGTCTATTTTTGGTAATTACAATATCTGAATACATCGCCTTCGTTGCCACGTCACATCTTGTGGTAGAGGTGCTCCTTCTCGTCTCCGTACCGCTCGCCGGGCCTCTTTGAGAAAATATGGAGCTTCGAAGCGGGCGTCACGTTCACAGCTGCATGATGCCGCCCCCCGGTGAGCCTGGGTCTCTACTCCGCCGATAGTCATGGTGTCTCACCCCCTTAATCCCGGTGATTTTACTGGCACTGATAATGTCGACGCGGATGAATGGCTCCGCATGTATGAACGCGTCAGTGTTCACAACCGCTGGGACGACACAATCATGCTGGCGAATGTTGCATACCATCTCAAGAAGAGCGGCCGGGACTTGGTTCCTTAACAGAGAGGCGAGGCTCACAAGCTGGGACACCTTCAAAAAGGAGTTCCTGGATTTGTTCAGTGACTCCGCTGTCCGTCAGCTAGCCGCAAAGAACGATCTTTCTTCACGCACGCAGTCCTGTACTGAGTCCTATGTCGCCTACATCCAGGGACGTGTTGGCTCTTTGCGCCAAAGTGGCTCCCAAGATGTCGGAGTCCGACAAGATCGGGCATGCCCTTTAAGGGCATAGCAGATGATGCCTTCAATCTGCTCATGTGTAAAGAGTGTGTCACAATTGGCTCTGTACTGAAGGAATGTCGCCAGTTTAGCAGGCGAAATGCCGCCGCATAGCGCACACAGTTCACGCGGCTGCCTCACACCGCAGCAACCTCATCGTGTGAGGATCTGACAGCGCCTCCAAGTTTACAGACGGCACCGGGCCCTATTCCACATTCGGACACTTTGACCAAGATCGTGCGCCGCGAAATCGAGGCCATGGCTCCGGCTCCTGTACACCGCCATGGGCACGACCATACGCTGCCCCCTATATAACTTATACAGGCCGTTGTCCGTGAGGAAGTCGCCAACCTTGGCATCTGTGATGAATGGCAAAGTGAGTGATTGGCCGCGAAAGTGAGGCAGCAGAGCGACAGCGACGATGACGAGGAAGAGG